>WNWK01005324.1:0-47500 GCA_009830355.1 Cherax destructor
CTGTGATTTTCCTAACCGCTATACAGAAGAGAATGGTGCGAGAGGGTCCCCTTGCTGGACACCCTCTGATGATGTGATTTCATGCTCTCCAAACAGGAGCATTGATTCCTTGCTTTATCCAGCTGAAACAAAAGGGAAGAGACCTGGAAAATGTTCTTGTACAGCTGCTAATACTACGTCCCTTTTCAGGAGATTAAATGCATTCTTGAAATCTAATTTAACCACTGCATTGTTCTCAGGCAGATTGTCGATATACGCCCTTGTTGCATGAACCACTGCTTCACTTCCTTGAGAGACCCCAAAGCCAAGCTGGTTTGGTTGAAGCATGATGGCTGCCTCTGCGCGAATACTTCTGACAGCAGCTTTAGAAACGAGGCGGCGAAACGTGTTGCCCACTGCGATTGGCCTAATTCCTCCATCCTTCTTTTTAAGGGCACAAAGTGATGCTCCAAAAAAGAAAGGTTTAATCTCGTCAGGAATCAGACCAGCCAAGGAATTGTTGACGAACCTTGTGATCTCTGAAAGCAGTGTCTCTGCAATCTCCCCGATAACTGAATTAACCATTTCCTTTAAATGTTGTGGCCTTATTCCATATATTTATCATGAAAATATAAGGAGGTACCACCTCTAGAACTTTACTGGGGACCCTCATCCTCAGAGAAGACAATAAACTTACCTCAGGGAAAACTCGAGGTTCTCCCCGGACCTGTTTGAATATTTTCTTCTACCACCCATATATATATATATATATATATATATATATATATATATATATATATATATATATATATATATAAAACCATGCAAGTTATTTTCCCTGTTACTGTTAATGGATGATATTTGTGACATTGTTACTGGCCAGCCATACTGTGATGGGTATGTGAGCCAACAGGCCTCTAAAACTAGTAGTCAGAAATGCACCAGACAAGCCTGTCCTAGGACCGGGCTGCGGGAGTAGGAAGGGGCTCGAAATCCGTCAAGGGTATTTATCAAAGAATTTCTTCTTTACAGCAGAAGCCATTACCACAGGTCTGCAACAAAAGGTGTCGGACATAGTGAAATAACTCAAACTTGTATGGAATAATTCACAAAATGACTCTCATTTTGCGGGAGAAACTATACACACGACGTTTTGCTCCTTCACAGACGATAATGGTCCAAGGCCGATCGAAACCTATTTTGAGTTTCAGTTATTCTTTAAGCACACCGCTTATTCCAAGCGTAAAGGTGGTACCCTGGAGCTGGAGCTCAACTAGTGCATACATAATATGGCAAGTACATACATAATAATATAAACTTAAGTCCATTTTACCCACATTAATAATTCATTTTGTTTTGTTCTGCAGGTAAGTAACGGGGCCAGCTAGACAACCACTGCTGCCCAGGTAAGTAACGGGGCCAGCTAGACAACCACTGCTGCCCAGGTAAGTAACTGGGCCAGCTAGACAACCACTGCTGCCCAGGTAAGTAACGGGGCCAGCTAGACAACCACTGCTGCCCAGGTAAGTAACGGGGCCAGCTGGACAACCACTGCTGCCCAGGTAAGTAACGGGGCCAGCTAGACAACCACTGCTGCCCAGGTAACCACGTTTCCTCCTTCCCCCTTGTTGCATTATCTCTCTTCCTGCACTCCTGTTAGTTCTCCTCCTCCTCCTCCTCCTGTCTTAGTTCATCTCTGTTCTATACTTGTTTCTTCTCCTCCCTCCTACTGCATTATATATATATATTTTTTTTTTCATTCGTCTTCGCTCTCCTCCTCCCTGCTGCATTACACTTATTTCTTTATCTGGTTTTTACTCTGCCATGCCTCTCACGCTAGTAAGAAACTCGCGCTAATCCTCTCTGCATGTATTTTAGGCCAATATCATTAATGCAAATGCTGGCTGATTTTCATTTTGCCGAATGGATGCCAGACCTTCACGAGTTTGCGTTGTTGAAATGTAGTTTCAGCGGAGGAGAATGTTAATAATATACTCTTCAGAGGTGGGTGCATTGGCGCTGGTGAAGAGATCTTCATCCAAGCACCTGGAGCCACCATCCACGTTATTGAAGCAAATATGATCGTCTATCATTTCTCAAGGTACTATGTTATCCCTGAGGATTTAGTGTTTCTTTACTATTATACGTTAATAATATGTTATTATTTTAAAATTACTTTAATACTACTACTACTACTACTACTATTACTACTACTACTACTACTACTACTACTACTACTACTACAAATAATAATAATAATAATAATAATAATAATAATAATAATAAAAATAATAATGGTGATGATTAGAACACTAATAATGATTCCCCTGGATTTTTACCTGGAGTTTACCTGCAGTAGTTTCCGGAGACCACCACCCCCGCCGCCCGGTCCCAGACCAGACCTCGTGGTTGCTGGCCTGATCGATCCAGCTGTTAGTAATCGCACCCCGCAGTCCAACGTATAATCCACAACCCGGTTAATCAGGAACCATTTTTGAGGAATCTGTCGAGGTTCCTCTTGAAGAGAGCTACGGGTCTGTTGGTAATCCCACTTATGCGTGAATGGAAAATGTTGAAGAGTCGTGGTCCCCAAACACTTACTGAGTTTTCTCTCAGTGTACTCATCGGTGCACTGTCTACCAGGCCTCCTCTGTTCATAAGTTCACAAGTAATAACGACTGTTTCCGCCATCATTTAGGGCGGAAACAGTCGTTAGGTGGTTAAATTACTGCTAATGACCCAAATGTAAACAGCCCAGCTGAGTAATATCTTTATGAGAGACTTTTTTTTCTTGTGTCAACTTAAGCAGGTATTTAATTAAGACGGTTTTTCCTTCCGGCTCAACTGGGTTTGAGGAGATTTTTGTGGGTTTGTGAGAAAATTCAGTGAGTTTTAGAAGGAATTCATTTAAAAAGGAATTCAGTGAATTTTAAATGGAGTTCAGCGAGTTTCAAAAAATAAATTCATTGAATTTTAATAAAAAGTCAATGAATTGGTAGAAAATTGCTAGATCTTTTTTAAAAAAAATCGATTTTTTAGTGAGAAAGCTGTAAGAGGAACTTAATACTAAATTTTTTACAACACAATGTTAATACTACTATTAATACTACTATTAATACTACTATTTCCCATCACTCCACGAAAATAATAGCCTCAAATTTATTATTTTTTTTTAACTAAGTTACTAAGTCACTATACTACCAAGCTATAATTTCAAGAGGCGCCAAACCCAAGTGGGTCATTTATCATAAGTAGTGGTGTATATCAAGGGTACACAACCCGCAGATAGGTGAGAGACTTTTATGACGACGTTTCTGCCCGACTTAGACCATTTACAAGTCACAATAGCACACGAAGGTGAAGGAACCAGTATATATAGGAGAGGCGGACAGGTGCGGGACAAAGAGGAAGAAGTGAAGAAGTAGGGATAAAGGTAATGCTTGTAAAGATACCCAGATGTTGCACACGTGTCTACACCACCAGTGCAGCTATGTATCGTAATCGCTGTAATGCAGTAGTCTCCCGGATCAGGTTGACAGATGTCACAACGTCGCGCATGAAATCCACCCTCTGTGATGGAGTATGACAGGAAAGCCACCCTTCCTGACAGCTGGGTTAGCTCTAGCCTTTGTGACATGTCTTATAGATCAGGGTAACCGCACGCTGCGGGTCTAACAATTTTTGGCTTTACAAAAACAATTCCCTCCCTCATTTACAGTTTACACGCTGAGTGTTTGTCGTGTGTGTGTGTGTGTGTGTGTGTGTGTATGTGTGTGTGTATGTGTGTGTGTGTGTGTGTGTGTGTGTGTATGTGTGTGTGTGTGTATGTGTGTGTGTGTGTGTGTGTGTATGTGTGTGTGTATGTGTGTGTGTGTGTATGTGTGTGTGTGTACTCACCTAATTGTACTCACCTAATTGTGGTTGCAGGGGTCGAGACTCAGCTCCTGGCCCCGCCTCTTCGCTGTCTGCTACTGGGTCTCTGCTCTCCCTGCTCCATGAGCTTTATCATACCTTGTCTTAAAACTATGTATGGTTCCTGCCTCCACTATATCTTTCTCTAGTCCATTCCACTTCCTGACTACTCTGTGGCTGAAGAAATGTTTCCTGACATCCCTTTGACTCATCTGAGTCTTCAGCTTCCAGTTGTGTCCCCTTGTTTCTGTGTTCCTCTCTGAAACAACCTGTCACTATCTACCTTGTCAATTCCCCGCAGTATTTTGTATGTCGTTATCATGTCTCCTCTGACCCTTCTTTCCTCCAGTGTTGTTAGTCCTATTTCCCTCAACCTTTCTTCATAAGACAGACCCCTGAGTTGTGGAACTAACCTTGTCGCAAATCTTTGCACTTTCTCTAGTTTCTTGACGTGCTTGACCAGGTGTGGGTTCCAGACTGGTGCTGCATACTCTAGTATGGGCCTGACGTATACGGTATACAGTGTCTTGAACGATTCCTTGTTAAGGTAACGGAACGCTAATCTTAGGTTTGCCAGTCGCCCATATGCTGCCGCGGTTATCTGGTTGATGTGTGCTTCCGGAGACGTGCTTGGTGTTATACTCACCTTAAGGTCTTTCTCCTTTGATGAGGTTTGTAGCCTTTGTCCACCTAGCCTGTACTCTGTCAGCGGTCTTCTTTGCCCTTCTCCGATCTTCATGACTTTGCATTTGGTGGGGTTAAATTCGAGAAGCCAGTTGCTAGACCAGATGTCAAGCTTGTCCAGGTCACTTTGAAGTCCTGCTTGGTCTTCATCCGATGTGATTCTCCTCATTAATTTCACATCATCTGCGAAAAGAGACACTTCTGAGTCTATCCCATCCGTCATGTCATTCACATATAGCAAGAATAGCACTGGTCCTAGGACTGACCCCTGCGGTACACCGCTCGTCACAGGCGCCCACTGTGATACCTCATCACGCACCATGACCCGTTGTTGCCTCCCTGTGAAGTATTCCTGGTCCATTCCAGTGCCCTTCCTGTTATACACGCTTGGTCTTCCATCTTTTACTAATCTCATGTGAGGAACTGTGTCAAAGGCCTTCCTGCAGTCCAAGAAAATGCAGTCAACCCACCCTTCTCTCTCTTGCCTTACCTCTGTTACTTTATCATAGAACTCCAGGAGGTTTGTTACACAGGATTTGCCTTCCCTGAAACCGTGCTGTCTGGCGTTGATTAACCTGTTCTGCTCCAGATGCTCCACCATTCTTTTTCTGATGATTTTCTCCAAGACTTTGCACACTATACACGTAAGTGACACCGGTCTGTAGTTTAGTGCCTCTTTTCTGTCTCCTTTTTTAAAGATGGGGACTACGTTGGCCTTTTTCCATATCTCAGGTAGCTGTACATCAGTTTCGGGTCAGACTTGACTTTCGATGCTATGTCGTTTTCGTACTGTTTCTGGGCCTCCCTCCGTACCTGTGCATACTCGTTTCTAGCTCTTCGACTAATCTCCTTGTTTGCTTGGGTTCTTTGCCTTCTGTACCTTCTCCATTCTCTGGCACTCTGAGTCTTTGCCTCCCTACATCTTTGGGTAAACCAGGGGCTCTTTCTTGTCTTCCCATTTATTCTTTTTCCTTTGGGTATAAACCGTTCCTCTGCCTCCTTGCACTTTGTCGCTACGTATTCCATCATTTCATTTACTGACTGTCCTTCCATTTCCCTTTCCCACAGAATCTCCTGCAGGAAATTCCTCATACCTGTGTAGTTCCCTCTTTTATAGTCTGGTATGTCTCTTTCAGCACCATTTTCCCTCTCCACCTGTAGCTCTACTATGTACTCAAAGCTCAGCACCATATGGTCGCTGGCTCCCAGGGGGCTCTCGTGTGTTATGTCCTCGATATCTAAGCTATTCAAGGTGAATACAAGGTCCAGCCTTGCTGGTATGTGTGTGTGTGTGTGTGTGTGTGTATGTGTGTGTGTATGTGTGTGTGTGTGTGTGTGTGTGTGTATGTGTACTCACCTAGTTGTACTCACCTAGTTGTGGTTGCAGGGGTCGAGTCAAAGCTCCTGGCCCCGCCTCTTCACTGGCCGCTACTGGGTCACTCTCCCTGCGCCATGAGCTTTATCATACCTCTGCTTAAAGCTATGTATAGAGCCTGCCCCTTCCTGTGTGTGTATGTGTGTGTGTGTGTGTGTATGTGTGTGTGTGTGTGTGTGTGTGTATGTGTACTCACCTAATTGTACTCACCTAATTGTGGTTGCAGGGGTCGAGTCTCAGCTCCTGGCCCCGCCTCTTCGCTGTCTGCTACTGGGTCTCTGCTCTCCCTGCTCCATGAGCTTTATCATACCTTGTCTTAAAACTATGTATGGTTCCTGCCTCCACTATATCTTTCTTTAGTCCATTCCACTTCCTGACTACTCTGTGGCTGAAGAAGTGTTTCCTGACATCCCTTTGACTCATCTGAGTCTTCAGCTTCCAGTTGTGTCCCCTTGTATCTGTGTTCCCTCTCTGAAACAACCTGTCACTATCTACCTTGTCAATTCCCCGCAGTATTTTGTATGTCGTTATCATGTCTCCTCTGACCCTTCTTTCCTCCAGTGTATGTGTGTGTGTGTGTGTGTGTGTGTATGTGTGTGTGTGTGTGTGTGTGTGTGTGTGTATGTGTGTGTGTATGTGTGGTGTGTGTGTGTGTGTGTGTGTGTGTGTGTGTGTGTGTGTGTGTGTGTGTGTGTGTATGTGTGTGTGTGTGTGTGTGTGTGTGTGTGTGTGTGTGTGTGTGTGTGTGTGTGTGTGTGTGTGTGTGAAAAGTGTACGCCTGTTGTCGATTTCTGGTTGATGACCTGATCAATCAGGTTGTTAGTGCTAGCAGTCTAACGTACATACCACACACCCCATGTGATCAGACTCACTGAAACTATTACCTGGGTTGGAATCAGTATTCCTAAGGTAATACCTGTGACCCGTTTTCTGAGAGGATTTTCTTCTCTCAAAACCCAACCTGAGGCCAGAGCTCCCTGCTTGGTCAATAAGGCTGTTGCTGCCAGTTTTCAGCAGGCCTACAATAAACATCACTGCCTGGCTGATCTGGCCCTTGTATATGGTAGACTTGCAATTTCCTCTTGAAAAAACTCTGTCTTAATGCCAGCAACATTACTGTGATGAGTATTCCACTTAAGAATGTCCCCTGAATATTCGAGGGTAGTCACTCACTTGTGAATATTCCAGAGGGTCACTCACCTGTAATTATTCCAGGGGGGGTCACTCAACTGTAATTATTCCAGGGGTCACTCACCTGTAATTATTAAAGGGGGTCACTTACCTGTAATTATTCCAGGGACCGCCTTACCTGTGATAATTAACACCATAGCCTCCTGGACTTCATCCATGACGGGTGGAGAAAGGAGAAAGGAAAACGAAACATAAATAAGAAAAAAGTAAAATACGTAGGAGTAAGACGTGAAAAATGGTATATACTAAACGGGAAGAGCAAAGGAATATAAAGGATTTAGAAGCATTAAAAATAATGAAAAGAACAGCAGCGATATTTTGAAAAAACAAATAAACTCAGCTTTGTGATGTCAAAGAAAATAATAATAATAATAATAATAATAATAATAATAATAATAATAATAATAATAATAATAATAATAATAATAATAATAACATAGGAAGGAGAAAAATAAATTCCTATTTTTGCTTTCACACAATCTGGATTTAACACGGCTTGAGGGGCCCTGCAGCACTGAACAAGGGAAGCCTGGCAACCTTCATGCATCGGGGTTACATAAACGAGATTAGCGTTGTGTAGGCGAGGCTTAACAGGGCTTCGCGGGAGGGTTTGTGATTCTTTATTGCCGGGTAATGTTAGGTAGAGGGTTGAGTTAGTCATACTACCATAAGTTAGGAAATGTGGTTTGTCTTTTAAATGATAAAGGGATTTTTTTTTAATAATTTAGTGAGAGTATGGAGAGGTACAATGTGTGTGTACTCACCTTCTGGAACCGACTGTTAACCGCATATCGACCTGTGTGTGAGGCCCTCCCAAGTCCAGTGAGTTGTGTGCACACACATTTGTGTTTGTAGGAGTTGAGTTATAGCTCCTGGCTCCGCCTCTTGACTCTTATCGACAGCCTTTACTAATCCCTGAACTCCATAGCCGGATAATACAGTTTCTTGAAATCGTATGAAGTGCCTTCGAAGTCTCTTGTTTATGTGTATTTGACTATTATAATCACCTGTTTGAAACCTCAGCAGCAGAATTATGCTCGTGTTATCCCGTCTTCAGTAATTTATCATCATAGTTTTTTTTTTTTTTGAGATTTCCATTGGTTGTGGCACTTATTACTTTTTTTCTATATTTACAGCCGTGTTCTCTTGTTAGGAAATTTTCATATCATTTTATTTTGAAGATATTTTATAGTTTAGCCAGAGTAACATTCGAGTTTCTCATGATAGCATTTGCATGATTTTCCAGTGACATTTATTTTTAATAATAACTCCTAGATTTTGTTTCTCTCTCTCTCTCTCTCTCTCTCTCTCTCTCTCTCTCTCTCTCTCTCTCTCTCTCTCTCTCTCTCTCTCTCTCTCTCTCTCTCTGATACATTTAATTTTTGGCTCACTGTTTATATTCTTCATGTGACATAATTTTGCTATCACTCTATTTGTTCAATTTATCCGTCACTCTATAGTGATTTCAGTCACTTTTATTGAATATTACACCTAAGATGACTCACGAAATCGTAATAACACAATTGTAACCCCCCCCCCCTCCTCCAACCACGGCACGGGCGGAGGTTGAACCCATCCGCAAACCCATTAACACAATTTTTCATTGCTTTTGTAAGTCATTTTATATAATTTAAAATCATTACTAGAGCAAGTATAGATCCTTGTGGAACCCCGCTGGTAGCGAGCCCCCCCCCCCTCCTTCACGAGGACTTATTTTCCTCTCAAACAGAAAGTCTCTTGACCATTATAACAATAGACGAGCTTGCCTCTTATTCCTCTTGTATTTTATTGTTTCAAAATTAATGATTCTTGGGGAAATCCATCAAAAGCTTTTTTAAAATATTAATAAATACAACAACTCTTTTCATTTATTTCTTAAAAAAGTAACCGTTTTTTTTCTATCGTTGTTTAATATCTTTGATATACCTGAATTTGCTGACCGGAAGCCCAATTGTTTACTAGTTAGTAAGCCTTTGTTCTCCAAATGTTTCATCCACTTTCCTCTAATATTTTTCCAATATTTTTACAATAAAACTTGTCAACAAAATTGGCCAATAGTTTAAAGGGGTTTCCCTGCGACTGTTTTTTTTTTTTTTTAATATGTGTATCTTTCTCTTGTAATGAAATCCTGTAAGCTTTCCCAAGTAGGTAGCATAATTCTTCAGCGCATACTTTGAAAAAAAAAACCTATGGTGATATTTTGACACCCCCCCCCATGGTGATATTTTGAACCCCCCTCCCCCCAGGTGATATCCTGACTAGCCCCATTGCTTTGTTGTTGTTGTTATCGTTGTTGTCAGTATCCTGAAGTTTTCCATTTTACTTTCCCTAGTTATTTCAGTGTCCTCATATTTTAGCTATCGGTCTAGGGATTCCAGTCATTTACATTTAAAAATGTTTTCTTTCGTAAACACTCTGTGAAACTTTCTGTTTAGTGCTTCACACACGACTCCTCAACGTCAGTAAATTTATCTTTGTCCTTTATTCTTTGTGTAAAAGTTAACTAAATATTAGCAAATTTAAAGGATTTGGATCTTCTTTGCTCTAATCCCCTGTCTCTTTTCACGTTTTTTTTTTCCTTTCTTCTCACATCTTTGCATTCATTTCTGGCCTTCTTTTATCTGGCTCCCTCCTGTACTCTCTTTCTTTGTTCATATCTCTCCCTCATCGTCATTAAATCATTCTTCATTACTTTTGTCTCATTATGATCTCTGGAATAAACTATTTTATTCCACTTTCATTTATATTACACAACTCTTCAAATTAAATGTACTTTAAAATATGTTTTTTTCTAATTTAGTTTTAGTTATACTATATCAGGTTTCATGTCATTTTAATGTCAACATTGTGTTCGTAGGTGACTGCATATAGCTGTTCATTGCTGTCTATCCGACCATCCTGGTGCCAGGAGACTAGTGGTGAAGAGTAATAACTAGTTAAAAGCTGTCGTAATTGGATATTTGACATATAAAGCAAAGAATGGGACCGTTTATAAGGTTAGAACTTCCAACCAATGGTCAAAAGAATTTCTAAATGGAATGACTTTTTAATGCCTCATCAGTCGCAAGTCACACTTGGCACTCAACACCACCACTACCTCACACTTGGCACTCAACACCACCACTACCTCACACTTGGCACTCAACACCACCACTACCTCACACTTGGCACTCAACACCACCACTACCTCACACTTGGCACTCAACACCACCACTACCTCACACTTGGCACTCAACACCACCACTACCTCACACTTGGCACTCAACACCACCACTACCTCACACTTGGCACTCAACACCACCACTACCTCACACTTGGCACTCAACACCACCACTACCTCACACTTGGCACTCAACACCACCACTACCTCACACTTGGCACTCAACACCACTACTACCTCATACTTGGCACTCAACACCACCACTACCTCACACTTGGCACTCAACACCACCACTACCTCACACTTGGCACTCAACACCACCACTAGATTCTTCACTCTCTTGTTGACTTGTAGGACACTGTGTTCTTACCGCCCCTCACCCTTCAAGAAGGATGCCTCGGCGCTAGTAAAGGTCTCTTCATTCAGGGAATTGGAGCTGCACTCCCCTTCTTTGTATTAAACTATATAATTTTTCATATCCCAGGCGCCGTATAAGAATATAATATAATAATTGTAATATTAATAATTGTAATAATAATAATAATAATAATAATAATAATAATAATAATAATAATAATAATAATAATCCTGAGACATCTGTCAGGATATCAAGTGTCCTCTTGAAATCCTCTCCAGCAATGTCTTCTGGCAGGACTGCCGGACTTAACTGTCTGCCTCATGGAGGATGGCAGGTAAATCTTACAAATTTCTATTTACATTCAGTACACATCGCAAGCGGCGATAATTCATAAACCGTTGATGGATATACAACAGGTATATATTCGTCATAAAACAAAAGCAGTAGCGCGCTACAAAGCCATTAATAAAAGTTATGATTTTAAACATTATGGGAAATCAATGGTATACGAGGGTTGGTTTCTTCCTCGACAGAGCAAATGATCTATGTGAGAACCGACACGATAATCACCGCTGAAGAAACTGCTAAATGCTTAATGTTATTATTAAAAATGATAATCTTAATTTCTACAAGTACATAATACAAGGTTTGCAGACCTTGCTGACATACTGTATAGAAAGCCCCTGGTTATGCAGACCTTGCTGACATAGTGTATAGAAAGCCTCTGGTTATGCAGACCTTGCTGACATACTGTATAGAAAGCCCTGGTTATGCAGACCTTGCTGACATACTGTATAGAAAGCCCCTGGTTATGCAGACCTTGCTGACATACTGTATAGAAAGCCTCTGGTTATGCAGACCTTGCTGACATACTGTATAGAAAGCCTCTGGTTAGCCACATGTGGAACAGTTGTGCGATTTTAATGTGGAAACGTTTCGCCTTCACATTAGGACTGAAGAATCCTACTGTGAAGACGAAACGTTTTGGCGGTCAATATACCCAACTGATGCACTTAATTGCTGTTGTTGTTGTTGTTAAAGTAGAGATGAGAGTTAGCATCAGTAGGTTGTGTCTTGTAGCCCACTTTCAGTACCAAATTTCCGTGGTGGAATAATGTGTTTTTAACTTTCCCTTGGAACAGTTTCAGCCAGAGATAGCAGCCGAGTAGAGAGCCTTCAGCTTTTCTTTATTTGTCTTACCTGTCTTGGAAAAATCTGTAACTTTTCCATTTTCCGTAGTTTTTGTTTAATCGAAGGATAAGTTTGTTATATAAAAATTCCTTGTACGCCTTCCTTACATTCTATTTTCTTCTTTTCTCCTTCTCCCTTCCATCTTCTCCTCCTCCAACTCCTTCCTCTGTTCTCCTTCTCCCTCTCTTTTCTTTCCCCTCAAAATTTCTTCATAATAAACGTGAAATCATTAACTTCTCTCGACTCTGAAACAAATCCGAGCATCAACATTATTTATAAAAAAGTGTTTCAACTATGGACAATGTTTTCAACTGAGCTACAGCTCCCCGTACGTTGCAAATACGCCTATCCTAAAAAAAAAAAAAAAGAAACCTCTCCCATTCTCTTCACAAGTTACGCGTCTTCCTCACGCAACCCGTTTTCTCTTCAATAAATCTCCCAACGGAAATTTATATAGCATAAAATTCCCTTGGCAAATATAAGTTGAGAATGTATTCGTATGGATTTTTGTAAAGAATTATTTGCTCTCGTCTCGTGCAGGGAAGCCGTTCTATTCAATGACGTGATCGGTGTTTTGAGAAATACAAGGAGGGAGGTGCACATGAAGTCGTGGCGGTGAATGTAGACGATGGTGGATAGATGGAATGATTGGCGGATAGATGGAGAGATTGGCGGATAGATGGAGTGATTGGAGGATAGATGGAGTGACTGGCGGATAGCTGGAGTGATTGTGGATAGATGGAATGATTTTTAGATAGATGGAGTTATTGGTTGGTAGGAGGATTGGGAATGGGATGAGATACAAATGGCTGAGTGCTGTGCCTTGCTAGCCCCTTAACCATTAATATTTATTCCTAGTCCCTTAACCATTAATATGTATTTTTGTACTGACAACATAATGTGTTTCGCCCCATCTCACTGACTAGCTGTCTGTGTTAAACATTGCAAAGGATGGTACTCAACACCTTACTATACAGAATTAAAGAATGCATGTCACTCAATATTAATGGATTAACACATGATAAAGGTGTACCAAATTGTGTGGTAACATTTTTAACTGCAGATGGTGACGCAAGGCACAAATACACGACTCATCTCGATGCTATTAAAATAATTTCCTTGTTGCAAATGGAGAAGTTAGTTTGCATGAATTAGCTAAAATGATCACTAGTGGTCTACAGTGGACACTTGACTATCTCACTAACAGAAACTCAGCTGCTTTCTTTGAGGGATACAAAAATGAAACTAAAGAAATGCAACTTGGCTCTCCCCAAGGTGATGTATTAAGTCCTGCACTGTTTATTGTATTAATCAATGCCATTCATAAATATCAATATCACAATTAACCATGTTGATGATATTCTTGTGGATGCTATAATGCTTCGAGAAGTGCAGACAGCCTCTCATAATCTTGGCTCTATAATTTCTGCAGGAAAGATCACTGGTAAGTGTAAATGTGGACCAAAAAAATTAAAGGTTAATTGTAGGCCTATTGGCTGTATGTCCTGTAAATATCTAGGTATTACTGTGTCATGTACACTAATAGATGTGAATAAAATTAAAGAACACTGTAAGGATAGACTTAAGCTCTCAGAACTGTTGTTAGGTATAATCCCGTATACAATATAAATGATAGAATTTCAGTAATTATGTACCTAGCTTACATTATATCGTTGTTAGATTATCATAAACCAGTTTTCATCCTGCAAGACAACAGAACAATTGAAAAAAAAAAATACACAAAATGAAGCCCTGAAAATTATTCTATGGTCCATGAGGAAAGAATTAGGTATACCTAGTGTATACCTAGTGTATACCTAGGTATACCTAGGTATATCTAGTATATACCTAGGTATATCTAGTGTATACCTAGGTATACCTAGTGTTGATAAGTGAGACATTTGTGCAACATTTGGTAATCTTTATGCTGGAAACGTCTCGCCACACAGTGGTTTCTTCAGAAGCCTCTGTGTGGCGAAACGTTTCCAGAATGAAGATTGCCAAATGTTGCACAAACGTCTCACTTATCAGGTTGTCGGTGTTGAAAATCATTTACACACATACTTAGTGTTGCTGATAGAGAACTTGAAATCATTGTCATGTATCTTATGCTCAGCTTGTCTTCCTGGATTTTTTTTTTTTTTTTTTACTTGTACTAGATTATTTCTTTGACTTGGGCTCCACACTGTTGCTGGGCACTCGAGGATTGCCCTGACATAGGTGGTGAAGGATTTTTTGTTTCGGTTCTTTAAGACATTTCTATGATGTGTCAGTGTCGCATGTGCCGCCGACGTTACTCTTGTTGACGGATCTCTGGGAACAGATGTCAGGTGTGATGTCTGATTCCAGGTGTGTTATTCAACCCATCCTCAAGTTACACCGTGCGCCTCTCTTCGCATTACCCAGCGTCACTTTTTCAACGCTTTTTTTAAAGAAAATTTGGTAAAGGTAATCACCCATGGAAGAGTATATTCAGCCATAAATAAGCCAATATAGAAAAAAACAACGTTCGTGACGCGTCTGGCAGCACGATGTCTTATCGAAAATTGGCAATGACAAATTCAGCAAGGTTTTCAGGCACGGTGTTTCCTCTCCCGGGGTGAGCTAGGTCAGGTTAGGTCAGGTCAGGCCAGGTTAGGTTAGGTTATTTAAGGTAAGGTTACCAACAAACATGACAAGTGTTTGCTGACGCGGGTCTTAGTCATATGATGACCCGCAGCTGGAGCTTTTGGTCATCTGACCGAAGCCTTCCACTGGCTTACCAGTCCACTTCTTTCAAAAATTAGGATTATGTTCGTTAATGTAGTTTGTCCAATTCATCCTGTAGTATCCATGTGGCCTTCTCATCTGCTCTTCATTAGTTGATACAAAAGAGCTTTTTTAACTCTTAGGAGGTCAGAGTTACTGTTGCCAAATTTTGTGCTTCTTTAATATGACTCTTAGAGTCTTGTGTTATTGTACTGAAGCCTTGGTTTATGGAGCTCTAGGCCTATTGTTGTTGTTGTTGTAGGTTCGCCGGTACATCCAGGCGGGTCTTCTCCAAATGGTGACCCGGCATCTAGGCCTATTGACTACACTGCGATCATTAAAGCTCCATATCATCTATTCATATGTTCAAAAATACTTTAATCCCTAGATCTCAAGAATAGAAGTTAAAGTAAATATATATAATATATATATATATATATATATATATATATATATATATATATATATATATATATATATATATATATATATATATCCTGTGTGTGTGAAGTGTGTCTCCCGTCATTCTTATAGTTATGGATCTACGAGTGCATGGATAGTGAGTGTGGCGACACACGGGTGTAGACACAAATATGCAGTGTAATATTATTTTAAACTATGTTCCGCTGTATCAGGAACTTGAGCAAATATTAATTCTGAAGTAAACGTCGTCCAACTTATTAGCTTGATTTTCACTGAGTGATTTTTATAAATGCAACTCCTCGACTAAACCAATTTAGTTTCAGAATGCCTCTGGTTAATTTGGTGTAGTTATGGACTTGCAATTGCAAGGCTAGCCGCCCGGGTGCCATTGCTTGGTACACAATTTATTAGTCTCACAGTATGGCGACATTCTCATTTTATTTTCCATAACTACTTTGCGTGTCACTCTCTGGTTGGGCACTGATAGCCCGTCGACACTGTCAATAAAAATGTCCATCCTCTCTCAGTCAGGATTTAACGTCTTTGAACCCGTGATGCTTTTTTATTTTTATTTCTTTCCTGACGAAGTCTCTACTATTCAGGTATTCCACTATTTTTCTTCTGCATTATTTCGTCTCCTTGAAGAGTACGACGTACTTTAGAGATATTGGTTGCCTTCGTGTGTCTGCTGCTTCCCCCTTTGATTGGTCAGTGAAGCCTGAAGCTTCTCGACTAATTAAAGGGTCATTAAGGCTTCGCTAAAGAGCTCGAACTATGGTTCAGACACATCTATGGCAGAGCAGAAGATGCAAAGTTGAAAGAGAGAGAGAGAGAGAGAGAAAGAGAAGGGAGGATGGGAGGCATTCCCTCTTAAGGTAAAGACGCAAATTAGAAGAGATCCCAGGTATTTATTTTCATATAGTTTTCATATAGTTCTTGTCATTCACAATATCCAAGACTAATCCACATCGAGTACGTTGCCTTTACTTTAAAGAAGGTAGAACATACACTGAGGAAAATGAGTGACATACGGAAATACTGATAAGTGACTCAGTGAAACTCCTTTCAATAAGTGTATGTTTAAGTGAACCCACTTATCAGTCTAAGTGGTTCAGTGATAAGTGCCTCAGTGAATCACTTATCAGTCTACAGATTGATGATCCTAATGAGCTTTTTCATGAACGAGACACAAAACACAACCGACATCTTCCCTGATTTACTTCAAAGAAGCCATCAACAACATGCCCATGCATACTGCCTAAGGCCCAGACTCGTGGAACTCCATATTCTATGAAATAAGACCTGGACACATGTGTCATCCCAGAGTCATGAACAACCAGTATTGCCCCACTTCAAAACAGGTGTCAGGAAAGCAATTGAGAGAAACTATAGATCAGTAGAGCAAACATCATACATTATCAGTATCATTGAATGGGCTCCAAGAAGGAAGATTTCCAGCCACTTGCACAGTACGGGCAACATGGATTTAGAGCATGTCATTCCTGCTTTTCACAATTGCTAAACCATTACGACATGGTCTTGGATGCGCTGGAAGACAAGCAAAATGGTGGTATAGTGTACATTGGTTTTGAAAAAAGCATTTGTCAAGTGCGACCATGGTGCAACAAGGCGCAAGATGCATGCAAAATCAATAACCGGAAAAATGGGCAGATGAATATTTAACTTGTTTACGAATAAGAGCCCAGAGTGTCATAGTAAAAAGAGTGTAGTCGGAGGCTGCCACAGTGAAAAAAGATCTGTTCCTCAAGGCACAGTACAGACTCATCCCATACAATAACCCGCAGCTGGAGGTGCGGGTTATTATATGACTAAGACCCGCGTCAGGAAAAACTTGTCCTGTTTCCTGTCAAACCTTACCTAACCTAACCTCACTTGTTTCTCATTCTCGTATCCGTCATAGACAATAACATAAATCATACCACAGTAACATTCTTTGTTGATAACACACCAGATATGTGGCTTCCGTGGAAGGCAGCAAATTTTCAAGTGAATACATCTCAAGACTACCAGTGGTCCCAGCGGCAGTGCGGAGGGAGTCTTGGGAGGACTTCAGCCTCCCATAATTTCCTTCAGCTCCGCCAAACATCCATCCCCTCCACTTCACCCGTCATGAAAATCATCAGTTATGTTGGTCAACATGCCCCAAAACAACATGGTCATACTATAAATTTTCCACATAAATTTGCAACTTTACTATGATATTTTCATCGATGCCTGTAAGGTGATGTGCATGACTGTGACTTGACCAGATAATTCTGCAGCATGTGGACGCGACTCTTCATGACTGCGCGCAACTATATTAATAACAAAATAAGTGATATTACGGTTATATCTATAAATTCGAAAATAGACAACAGTCTGAACGTTGGTGTGACTGATGCTTCCAACCATAACAACAAAAATATCACACTGCTATAACTTTACAGTTATCGTTAAACCTCTCACTTTAAATAGAATGAATATATCTTTACATCATTATTTTGATGTCCCGTATGCTGACGAAATTTTATATAATTGTTCTTTTTTATAGGGACAATTGTTTTCTCACTTTTATATAAAGTGTGAATACTAGGATGTTCAGAAAACATTTTCATTCTATTGATCTGCAATATGCACTAAGTAAAAACAATGTGGCTAACTCTGCAAACACAGTCTCCTAGCTTCCCCTTGCAACCAGACAGCTTTTCCCCACTAATGCAGAAGCCCCGGAGCCCCTCCTGAGTGGCACTAAGACAGCAATATGATGTTAAGTTAGGATAAGTTTCCGTTGCTCCGCTATGGAAAGATGAAGCAAACAAAAACTGAAACGGAGAATAGGAAAACCCCAAATTATTCAACAGAGCAAAAGTGACCTGTGCGAGACTTGGGAGCGATGATGTCAGATCTCACATTCAGTGATTACAATAATGTTGGTATCATCAACACAAGGTGTATATATTCACTCTTCTCAGTGACCTTTTTTATATTGATGTGAGATGTTAGTTCAAGACTTCATTTCTTTCTATCAGTAACCATTTTGGTCCTTGTAACCTTTCTGGGTTGCCGGGTCCCGTGGCAGCTCCTGACAACACTCTCCTTGTAATTACAAAGTTTCTCAGCTCTTTTTTTTTTCAGTGGACGGGAGCATTTCACTTCTCAGCTCAGGCATTGGTCCTAGTTCTCTTGAAAAGCCAACCCTGAAATTTTCAGTCGAGGTCTTAAAAATTACGAAAGTCTTAACAGATTTTCGTATTTTTTTTTTTCGTGAATAATCCCCAGTTTGTCTTCTGCCTGACTATTTTATGGAATAAAAATTCGCGTAGCAGATTATACGAGGCTTCATCCCATTTATTTCATTATCAGATACTTGATAAAAGTCTTTTAAAGGACGAAATGTCTAATAATAAAACTCTTCTACCCATATTTTGTATTATATTCACTATTTATTACATTCTCTCAGTAACTATCTTTCATTATCAATTCGCTGTATATCTTGTGTGTCTTCACCTTGGAACCTCATTCTTCAGTTGTTTCTGGCTCTCCCACGAAAGTCTTATTATACATACAGTGGAACCTCTGGTCACGACCATAATTCGTTCCAAAACTCTGGTCGCCACCCTATTTGGTCGTGACCCGAAATTAATTTTGCCATTGGATTGTATGTAAATACGATTAATATGTTCCAGACCCCTGCGAACTGTATGTAAATATTGTTTTTTAAGATTTATAAGCACAAAAATATACACACACAACCCGCACATATAAAAGAGAGGAGCTTACGACGACGTTTCGGCCCGACTTGGACCATTTACAAAGTCACACTAACACACAGAGACAGAGGAAGGGTATTTATAGGCAGGCAGACAGGGGAGGGTACAAGAGAGTGGGGTAATGATGGAGTAGTGGAAGTAGTAGTAGTAGTAATGGTAGTAGAGGAGACAGTCATATGGGAAGGAGCACTGCAATGAGGCTAGCGGCCCGCAAGGGTGGGACGAGAGGGAAGAGAAGCGAATAAAATGAAGGAAAATACAAGGCAAAAGAAAAGAAAGAAAGGAAAACCCATAAGAGAAAAAAGGAGAAGGGGGAAGAGAAGATAGGGAAGGAATCAGGTTAAGTCACGGGTGTTCTGAAGTTTAGAGCATTTAACAATGTAATGAGTCCATTCTAGACTCCTATGAAACGTTCTCTGTAAACAGGTTTTTTTTTAAGAGTTTTAAGCACAGAAAAAATAATCAGAGTTTGGAAAATCCTTAATTATACAAAATAATGCACAGTTTAATAGAGAAAAAACTCAAACAACCAATGAGTCGACTTCTGGTGTGAAGGAAGTGAGGAGGAAGATAAGTGGGGAGGAGGTTACTGTTTTGAGGTAGAGTCCACCTCCGCGACCCAGGAACGTTCTCCTTCGGGTGTTTTCTTTCGTTCAGCTGCTGCACCAAACTTCACTATAAACCGATCTAATGTGACTTGTCTTTTCCTTAGCATCAAAACGTTACGGAAATGAAAGACGTCGTTATCAAATAGCGAAGAATATGAAAATTGGCGCGGCTGTGTTTGTTCGGCACCCGATTATGTGTTCGAGACCAGATGCAAAAATTTGGCGAATTTTTTGGTCATGAACCAATTTGCTCGTGTTCGGAGGCATTCGTGACCAGAGGTTCCACTGTATTTCGGTCGCTGCACGATCTTCGAAATGTATCACCGTATGTCATATCCTCAGTACCCTGTGACTCTTTGTAGGTGATTGGAATAGTGCAGAGTGTGGCATAAGTTTGTAATGCAGCTATATATCAGCAGTGAAGATTTGAAGCCAATCCGTAGAGGGCTTCACAAGTTATGTGGAAGTTAATGTCCCTATTCATATAAATGGAGAATTTGGACATACACAAGCCAAACCAAATTCAATCCTGCCATTAAAGAGATGCCAGTTTTGAAGCTAAACTGAAGAGGCATTCTCTTGTTGTTGTCTCAGAGTAACCAGTATCCTGAAAATAGGTAAGCCTATTCTCAATCAAATTGTTTATTTTTATTTCGTAAGAAAATCCAATTTTCAACAATTCCTTTAAAAGCTGACAAATTGAAATTTACATAGCACAAAATCAGTGCCAACTTTTCTTTTAATAAGGCCTACCAACCATGAAAGTTTGGAGATGATCAGCGAAGGCATTCTTCAGTAATTGATCTGATTCCAACGATTCAGAGTTTTTTTAAGCATTTCAGCAAAATTTCAAATTTGTTCCTACTCAGACTATACTTCTGAATAGAATACCACATAACTTATAATTTGAAGCCTATCAGATAAGTCATTCTCCAATTATGGCAAAGATTCTGATGACTATTTTTTTTTTACTATATTACTACATCGACAAATTTGTTCGTATATTATCTAAACTATTATCCTGGCGGCCGTATGATGCGCCAGTCACTAAATACTGACACCATCCTGAAGAGGTAAACTTAACGTGAGTTTGGGGGAATTAAAATTTCACCCTATTTTACACAATTACTATTTTACACAATTACTATTTTACACAATTACTATTTTACACAATTACTATTTTACACAATTACTATTTTACACAATTACTATTTTACACAATTACTATTTTACACACTCTTGAATTTCACTCTCCTCCGTCGTCGAATTAGGAAATACGTTTATAGAACTTATTAAAACCGGGTACAACAGCACTCCTACTACAAATTAAAGCTACATAGTGCGAACAAAAGGTAATTATGTTTCCTAGTCATTTTTCATCAACAGAATGGGTTTCTTACACCAAGTGATGCTATGTCAGCATGAGCTGGGAGACTTGGGAAGGCAATGAGAGCATCGCCAGGCATTCCACTAAGGGTTCAGTAGCTACGGCAGCTTCAAAGGTTTCGTTACAACAGCCTTTGAAGCTCCCGTAACTACTAAACCCTTAGTGGAATGCCTGGCGAGGGTCACTGATAAAGTAGTGGATGGTGGTATTTACCGGGGGTGGGGGAGGGAAAACATGGAGGAGGGTATTTACCGGGAGTGGGGGAGGGAAAACATGGAGGGTGGTATTTACCTGGGGTGGGGAGGGAAAACATGGAGGGTGGTATTTACTGGGGGCGGGGGAGGGAAAATATGGAGGGTGGTATTTACCGGGAGTGGGGGAGGGAAAATATGGAGGGGGTATTTACTGGGGGGTGGGGGAGGGAAAACATGGGGAGAATCTACTTATTTTTTCTTGGTTACATTACATTATGCTCGTGTTTAATTCTCCCTTCTTCTGGAAGGATAAGACATGAAGACCAAGGGAAAGTGGATAGAAGAAACTGATAGAAGATAACAAGAGAAAGTGAGATAAAGCAGGTGGAGGATAGTGGATAAATGAGACACTTGTACAACATCTGGGTATCTTTATTCTGGAAACGTTTCGCCACCCAGTGGCTTCTTCAGTCCAATGTAGAGAGAGGTGGAAGATGAGGAGGAGTTTGAGGTAATCAGTCCCTCAGCTTGGAGTCGATGTGTAAGAATTAGTAATGTAAAATGAGATCACACAATTCACTTCCATTTTTTTAGCAAACAGAATGAGCTTTAAGATTCAGCTTCCTGAGCACAGTGTTGACAGAGGTCTGTGTAGCCCTTACTGCTGGCCAGCTGTGTAGCCCTTACTGCTGGCCAGCTGTGTAGCTCTTACTGCTGGCCAGCTGTGTAGCCCTTACTGCTGGCCAGCTGTGTAGCCCTTACTGCTGGCCAGCTGTGTAGCCCTTACTGCTGGCCAACTGTATAGCCCTTACTGCTGGCCAGCTGTGTGGCCCTTACTGCTGGCCAGCTGTGTAGCCCTTACTGCTGGCCAGCTGTGTAGCCCTTACTGCTGGCCAGCTGTGTAGCTCTTACTGCTGGCCAGCTGTGTAGCCCTTACTGCTGGCCAGCTGTGTAGCCCTTACTGCTGGCCAACTGTGTAGCCCTTGCTACTGGCCAACTACAGCTGGTAAGAGTGATCGTTTCTTAAGAACTTTAAGCTGGTAATGAAGTTGTGTTTTTATTTGTACTATTACTAGTATTACTATAGTAGTAAAAATAATAATTATTATTAATAGTAGTAGAAATAGTAGTAGTAGTCGTAGTCGTAGCAGCAACAGCAGCAGCAGTAAGAGTAATAATAAATTTGCCTGATTGGCACCTACAAAGCCCAAAACCAATAGAAAACTAAGTAGCTTAGACCAAGTTATCAGACTTTAACAAAGGAGAGGAACGAAGTGAAGCAGGATGACAGAGTGGTATGTGATCAACTGAACAGAAGATTAAAAGCGGTCTTTACCTAGGAATGAGGGAACGTGCCAGGGAGAGGAATGAGGGAACGTGCCAGGGAGAGGAATGAGGGAACGTGCCAGGGAGAGGAAGGAGGGAACGTGTCTGGGAGAGGAATGAGGGAACGTGTCAGGGAGAGGAATGAGGGAACGTGCCAGGGAGAGGAATGAGGGAACGTGCCATGGAGAGGAATGAGGGAACGTGCCAGGGAGAGGAATGAGGGAACGTGCCAGGGAGAGGAATGAGGGAACGTGCCAGGGAGAATGGAAGAAAGAGGAGAGCAATATACAGTAGACTGGATGAAATTGCTGAAAGGTTAAGAGACCGATTATTAAAGGTTTTCTCAGATGAACGCACGGAAACCAAATCCAGGATTGAGCCGTATAAAAGTGAGCACAGGGAGCCCCGTAAGTGTCAAGAGTTGCAGGACTCTTTACTTGGTTACTGTACACCAGTGATTTAATTTGGAAACACAGCGAATGAATCATATTCAAGGTATAAAAGAAATCCTGGCTACCTGGAGTCTACCTGGAGAAAGTTCCGGGGGTCAACGCCCCCGCGGCCCAGTCCATGACCAGGCCTCCCGGTGAATGACAACCTGATCAACCAGGCTGTCACTGCTGACCGCACGAAGTTCAATGCACGGACCACAGCTCGGCTCCTTTTAAAGACTGCTGGGGGTCTGTTGCTAATCCTCCCTTATGTATAGTGGTAGGCTATTGAATAGTCTTGGCCTCCTTACACTTATTATTCTCTCCGTGTACTCATAACATTCATGCATTTAATTGGGGTATGTTGCATCGTGTTCCGAGCCGAGGGAGTGTTTTCTGTGAGCAGATCTGGGACCAGTTCCTCTAGGATTTTCTAGATGTAAATTATGAATCTTTCTCGCCTACGTTCCGAGTACAGGTGAAGGGACTTATACGTTCCGAGTACAGGTGAAGGGACTTATACGTTCCGAGTACAGGTGAAGGGACTTATACGTTCCGAGTACAGGTGAAGGGACTTATACGCTCCGAGTACAGGTGAAGGGACTTATACGTTCCGAGTACAGGTGAAGGGACTTATACGTTCCGAGTACAGGTGAAGGGACTTATACGTTCCGAGTACAGGTGAAGGGACTTATACGTTCTCTGTACATTCTCCAGATCTGCCGTTTCACCTGCCTTGAATGGGGCTGTTAGTATACAGCAATATTCCGGCCTAGAGAGAACAAGTGACTTAAAGAGGATCATCACTGGCTTTGCATGCCTTCATTATCCATTCTATCATTTACCTAGCAGTTATGATGACATTGTTGTGATCCTTCAAGGTGAGAGCCACTGACGTTATCACTCCTAGTCCTTCACATTAGTTTTTCGCTGTATTGTGTGGTTAGAATTTGTTTTATACTCCGTTCTAGGTTATATTTACTCATTTTCCATAACGAAGTAACTGAAATGTGTTCACTGTGGCCTACTGGAAGATTTACAGAGTCCTCATTTGATGACACCCATTCATATTTTAATATTGTCTGCAAATGATACGGTGCTATAATTTACGTCTCTACGTCAGATTTAAGGTTGAGGAAAAGGATGGGAAGGACTTCACCTTGAAGAACAAAGTGTTTCATTATGGCAGCCTCTGACTCAACTTTGTTTACCATTACTCTTTGTATTCTATTGGTTAGAAACTTAAAAATCCATCTGCCTCCTTGTCCAGTTATTCTTTTACACGCATGTTGGGCGCTGTTACGCCATGATCGCACTTGAAGGCTTTTGTAAAGATTGTGTTTACTACATCTGCATTTTATTTGTCCTCCAGTGCATCCAAGACAAAGTCATAGTGGTCCAGCAATTGCGAAAGGCAGGAGTGACTTGCTCTAAACTCAATTGTCGGGAATCAGTGAATTAAAAGATTTTTTATAATGTGGGACGTTAGTGCTGTCGGTCTGGAATTCTCTGCTATTTGCTTTACTGCCACCTGTGTGGAATGAGGAGATATCCGAATCTTTTTTAACGATTGTGAGATGACCCCCGGACCCGGAGTTTACTTTGAGTCACTTCCGGAGGTCACCGCTCCTGCGACCCGGTTCCAGAGCAGACCTTGAAGGGAAAATCATTCTGGCAACCGATTAAAGATACAATTTCTGGTTGCTTAATTAAACTGTATGTAGAACAGACCTACTGGGCTAGAGATGCAGCACACTGGGGGATTCATCACTGGAAGCTCAGTACAGGAACTGTAGCTTAACTCCCGCTAACAGAGTTGAACATGTGCGCACACGCACGCACGCATGAATACACACACACACACACACACACACACACACACACACATACACAGTTCGGGGCCAGGAGCTGTAAATCGACCCTTGCAATCACAAATAGATAAGTACACACACACACACCTAAGCAAACCTAAGAACAGCATTCCGACATCTTAATAAGGAATCGTTCAGGACCCTGTACACTGTGTACGTTAGGCCCATACTGGAGTATGCAGCACCAGTTTGGAACCCACACCTAGCCAAGCACGTAAAGAAACTAGAGAAAGTGCAAAGGTTTGCAACAAGACTAGTCCCGGGGCTAAGGGGTATGTCCTACGAGGAGAGGTTAAGGGAAATCGACCTGACGACACTGGAGGACAGGAGAGATAGGGAGGACATGATAACGACATATAAAATACTGAGAGGAATTGACAAGGTGGACAGAGACAGAATATTCCAGAGATGGGACACAGCAACAAGGGGACACAGTTGGAAGTTGAAGACTCAGATGAATCACAGGGATGTTAGGAAGTATTTCTTCAGTCATAGAGTGGTCAGGAAGTGGAATAGTTTGGGAAGCGATGTAGTGGAGGCAGGATCCATTCCTAGCTTTAAGAAGAGGTATGATAAAACTCATGGCGCAGGGACAGTGACCCAGTAGCGGCCAGTGAAGAGGCGAGGCCAGGAGCTATGGATCGACCCCTGCAACCACAACTAGGTGAGTACACGTCAGCCTCACTCATCAATTTCACGGTCTCACTCCCCTCCCTTCCTTCCCCCCTCCTTCAATAACTACATTTCCCCTTTCTCCTTCATTCCCTCCATCCCTCTTTCTACCTGCTCCCTCTCTACCCTCTTACCATAATAATGACCCCACCCCTCTTCTCATCAAATAATCCTATGCTCCTTTCATCCTCTTCTCTCTCTCTCTCCTCTCTCTCTCTCTCTCTCTCTCTCTCTCTCTCTCTCTCTTCTCTCTCTCTCTCTCTCTCTCTCTCTCTCTCTCTCTCTCTCCTCTCTCTCTCTCTCTTCTTCTCTCTTTTACAGGGTTTGACAAGGTTAGGTTAAGGATCCCTAGCTTTATTGACAAGCTATTTACAAGTTAAGGATTCCTAACTTTATTGACAAGCTAAGAGCTGTTACCTACATCAGCTCATTTGAAAGCATTTTTATTGTTATGAAACACACAAGTAGGGAACAGGATGAAGTTGGAGCCATCTGTGGGCCAACATTTTCATTAGATCAACTGACTTTATCTCGTTGACATCATAATGCTGTACGAATGTGTTCCAGACTCGAGTCATCCTGTGATGTTCTTGAGAAGGTTACAGCCAGAGTGAAGTTGCTGTTTTCTGCCCGTCTTGTGGTATAGAAGCTTTCTTCTCTGTCCTCGAAGTGGACCCAAGTGTGGTACTTTGACAATGTTGGCCTTGTATATAACAGTAAGGCCACCCACATCCCTCCTGTGTTGAAGGCTCTGCTGAAATGACAGATCTTTCTCTCTCTCTCTATTTTCTTGTACATAAGCCTCGATCACGCCGAGACACTCTACAGCTCTACACTCTTCAGCCGAGATCACTCTACAGCTTTTGGAACAAATTTCACCACACTCCGTCTCTCCCTCTAGCACTCATTGTGGCTACTGTTTCCATTTCTATATATTCCCATCTTTAATCCCCTTCACAACCCAGCCCCTCCCACATATCTCTCCCTCCCTCTCCTCATATCCCACAGCCCCTCCCTCTCCTCTTATTCCTCGGCTCCTCCCTCACCTCCCCTCTCATCTCTCCCTCCCATTCACCATATTTCCACCGGCGTCTTCCCCCTCACTCTCTCCCCCTCACTTCACAAACAACTGTCGACTATTAGCTATGAGCAGATTGCGTGAGGGTTGGAGGGAGACGCATTACACAGGACCCGACAGATGGTTATATTAAACTGTGGTGTCTGGAGTTGACTTAATGCTCTTTAGCCTCCATATAGAACACCTGGTTTTTCTCTGTGATGAAGCGTGTTTATAATGTGGTAATTTGCGTGCTGGAGAGAGAGAGAATGTGTGAAAATACTCACCTAGTGGTGCTTGCAGGTTTTAAGTCTCAACTCCTGGCCCCGTTTCTTTTTAATCTGTAATGCCAAGGCGTTGTTGGTTCCTTGTCTCTCTTATAATATTAACATACTCGTACTTTGATCATCGTTAATGAACAATATGAAGAACGAGGAAGAGAAAAATAACCCTGAAGAACACCACAAGTGATGGAGATCCCAACACTTGCTGAACCAGCAACAACAACAGTGATGGTTCTATCAGAGAGGAAGCTACGACGACAGTACTTATGAGAATAAACATTTATTCCAAACTCTTTCATCTGGATGTGAGGCTGAACATGTATGGTAAGAGTCGCTGATACATGTGTCTTTATTGAAGTCATACAGTACAAGAGGCGATTATAGTGCTTTAAAGATAGTGATATAAATATTAACATAAAGCTGAAGCAGTGAGGTTACACTGGATGGTTTACAATTTCATAAGGTAAAAGACTCAGCTGGAATATGTAAACAACGACTAGAGAAGCTAGATAATGTAGGAGGAGCCGCACTAACTAGTCTGGCCATCCTGATAGGAACCCGTGTGTATGTAGTTGCAGGGGTCGAGTCATAGCTCCTGGCCCCGCCTCTTCACTGGCCGCTACTGGGTCACTCTACCCGTTCCATGAGCTTTATCATACCTCTTCTTAAAGCTATGAATGGATCCTGCCTCCACTACATCGCTTCCCAAAGCTATTCCACTTCCCGACCACTCTGTGACTGAAGAAATACTTCCTAACATCCCTGTGATTCATCTGAGTCTTCAACTTCCAACTGTGTCCCCTTGTTGCTGTGTCCCATCTCTGGAACATTCTGTCTCTGTCCACCTTGTTAATTCCTCTCAGTATTTTATATGTCGTTATCATGTCCCCCTATCTCTCCTGTCCTCCAGTGTCGTCAGGTCGATTTCCCTTAACCTCTCCTCGTAGGACATACCCCTTAGCTCCGGGACTAGTCTTGTTGCAAACCTTTGCACTTTCTCTTGTGTGTGTGTGTGTACTCACCTAGTTGTGGTTGCAGGGGTCGAGTCACAGCTCCTGACCCCGTGTGTGTGTGTGTGTGTGTGTGTATTTGTGAATTCATACCTGCATTAATTCTATTTCCTCAGACTAGTGTAGACCCCTCCACAAAGTGTCACTCCATTTATTTTTAACACTAAAGCAAAGTCACTTTAGTCTCGCACATTGCCATCCCAGGAACACCTTCCTCAACATTCATGAATTATTACATATGCAAATAGAATGAGGGGATAAAGAGGGAGGATTAGGAAAATGCAACAGATCATATTTGGACCTCAGAAGTTTAGTAATTGAAACTACTGGGCAGAATTAAACTTATTACTTCCTACTGTAATACCATAAATGGGATCGTGAGGTATTGGTGTCTTGGTTTACTGGGTTTTAAGACTATCGGCTACACTTGCTTCATTAAGGTTGCACAGAACTCTCATCACTGTGTGACAAGAACCACTCCCTTAAAATCCACCCTTCCTCGGACCTCACCCCTCTGTGACTCCTATGGGTTTAGCATTTCCCTCTTGAATATAATCAAATTCACCAGTCACTTCGGACTGATCACTAAGTCATTCACAGTTATTCTAACCAGTCATTCACTTCGCCCAGTCTCACCCAGAGTCCTGCATTCAGTCTCACCCAGAGTCCTGCATTCAGTCTCACCCAGAGTCCTGCATTCAGTCTCACCCAGAGTCCTGCATTCAGTCTCCCCCAGAGTCCTGCATTTATTTTCTCAGTCGTTCAAAGAGTTACTCCCACTACCTCTTCCAAACTCTCTCCAGTTCATTATCCAGTAGCTTCCCAGATCGTTCACCCAGTCTTTCATCACTCGTTTGCAGTCGTTCACCCAGTCTACCCGCCGTTCATCTAGTCGTTCCCCCACGTGCTATTAATGTTGTGAGTCCTCAAGACACGCTGGACTTCTTTCAACCTAATATATAGACTGTGGAAGGTCTCTCCTACGTGTTATATCCACAACTGTCCTGGTCACGGACCGGGCGGCGGTCAGGCGGATATACTCCTCCAGGTATGCTATGGTGTAGACATCTGCATCGTTATGCAGGGGTCTGCATCATTCCATATAGAGGGTGTGACCAGAGAGCTGTCTCCTAGGTTACAGATGAGGATGAAATGTCACCAGGGATCCTGCCGGACTTACAACAGGAATAGTGGGTTGATTGCATTTTCCTGGACTGCAGGAAGGACTTCGACACAGTTCCTCATATGAGATTAGTAAAGAAGTTGGAAGAACAAGCGTGTATATCAGGAAGGGCAGTGGAATGGATCAGGGAATACCTCACAGGGAGGCAACAACGAGTCTTGGAAGGACGACCATCTCGCCGTAAAGGAAAAGGACAAAACGCGACGCAGATGTCTGGAAGCTGCACTAATCCATAGACTAAATACAATCCAACAGAATTAAGGAGCTTTCAGTTTAGCCAAGCCTTCAGCTCAATTCACTTTACAGAAACAAGACCTCACTGATACGGCCACTCACCTGACTAGGCTTGTGTGCATTTGTCTGTGCGTATTGGCTGAAGGAGCCTGTTGCACAGGTTCCTTCAGCCAATATGAAGGAAGATATCTCAATATATTTCCTCTCTGCAATTGTCCCATTTTCAACAACTATAGTTATTGGTGAAATATTTAAAATTTTCTCATTTTTTTCCTAGGACCAGTGTCAAACTGGCAATAATTCAGTACTCTATTCATTCTGTTTCGAAGAAAATTCATATCATTTGGAAAGACACACATCTCTTCGGTTTTTCTCAGTACAAAAGATGATATTCTTTCAGATGTAATAAACATAGTCGTATGCTGCTTTCTGAGGGTTGCTGAGCCCTGCTGCTTGTTGTGTCAGTGCTCACCTAATATCCCCTGTTTTGTCTTTCACAGACCTCCTTCTTGCATTCGTCCCTCATTAATCAAATTTATCATCTGATCTTTTACTGTCTTCTTTCTCCTAACATTGACGAAGAAAAGTTTTAGTTCGACTTTGCTGTCTCTTCGTTCACCTGAACCTGACAAACTCATGGTTTGCTTCTCTGCAAAGTCAGTACCTGACCAGCCGGGCTGTGGTTCGTACGTCGGGGTGCGTGCGGCCAACAGTAACAGCTTGGTTGATCAGACCTTGATCCACCATGAGGCCTGGTCACAGACCGGGCCGCCGAAACCCTCTCCAGGTATACTCCAGATATCATCCTTGCTGTGGTCCGGTCAGCCTTCTATTGTTTACTTGATCTTCTCATTCTGGCTCTTATACAGTTTCGAATGAATCTCACATTCTATTTGTGCTTTACATTTGGTTATTTTTGAGCCAAATGAATCTCTCAGTGGCCTCACAGCACTTGTGTGTTTAACCCTGTTACCAGCAGCACACCATTTGGATCAGTGATAAGAGAAATCAGGCTATCTAGCTTACTAATCAAATGAATCCAAGCTAGAAATACACTCATCCCCTCATGACCACCAGTATTCCAGCCTCCCGGCCTATTTCTCTGTGCTTGGTAGTCCCAGTTCTTAGTATTTAGACAGTGGTCACTCGCCGTTAGAAAGTTTTTATAAGTAATCATTTTTATATCTAATTCCCTTACTTAGAATGCAAAGTCTAGTGTGACTCATCACTGTGCCTCTCTCTCTCTCTCTCTCTCTCTCTCTCCTCTCTCTCTCTCTCTCTCTCTCTCTCTCTCTCTCTCTCTCTCTCTCTCTCTCTCTGTCTCTGTCTCTCTCTCTCTCTCTCTCTCTCTCTCTCTCTCTCTCTCTCTCTCTCTCTCTCTCTCTCTCTCTCTCTCTCTCTCTCTCTCTCTCTCTCTCTGGTTGACTCCTTGACATATTTGCTCGTCAAATGTCTCATTGTCTTCAGCAGTTTAGTTTGTCAGTCTCTCAGTTGACTTTGAGATTTAATTCGTTTTGAAGTGTTAGTCTTTTTTTTTTTTTGCTGGCAATAATGGTACTCTGTACTGCACTTTAATTTCTATGGGAGTTGTGTTCCTGCTGTGGTACTCCTGTCTTGATCGCCTGTTGTTTGGAGGCGAGTTGTATATAATTGTATTGACTGCTTTACGACCGTAAATTATTCAGTCTGAATGCCTCGTCTATTCGAATTTCCATTTCTTCTAACCCACTGATATTTGACCAATAAGGTCACTACTCTGATCCCCTCACACTCACCCTGCACACTCACACCACACTCCCCCTGCACACTCACACCACACTCACCCTGCACACTCACACCTCACTCTGGACACTCACATCACACTCACCCTGCATAATCACACGACACTTACCCTACACACTCACAACATACCCTACACATCCCACGTTCACATGCCCGAAACACACTGCATGCCCACTCTAATTATGCCAAGGCCACCCCACTTCCCTCCACCCCACTCAAACCCACCCTACTCATCCACCCAGGCTAACCCACCCCACGTCCACCCAGGCTAATTCACCCCACGTCCACCCAGGCTAACCCACCCCACGTCCACCCAGGCTAACCCACCCCACGTCCACCCAGGCTAACCCACCCCACGTCCACCCAGGCTAACCCACCCCACGTCCACCCAGGCTAACCCACCCCACGTCCACCCAGGCTAACCCACCCCACGTCCACCCAGGCTAACTCACCCACGTCTCCCAGGCTAATCACCCCGTCCACAGGCTAACCCACCCCACGTCCACCAGGCTAACCCACCCCACGTCCACCCAGGCTAACCCACCCACGTCCACCCCAGGCTAACCCACCACGTCCACCCCAGGCTAACCACCCACGTCCCCCCAGGCTAACCACCACGTCCACCCAGGCTAACCCACCCCACGTCCACCCACAGCAAGCCAACACATCTCTGTCACTTCCCACGTGCTGACATGTGTGTTTCTCTTCATAAAATTTTTATAGGGTCAAGCGGACAACTGCAGGTCAGTGCTTGAAGACTGTGGTGGTTCCTGGTGACCCCTAGCAGACCCTGATGGTCCCTGGTGACCCCTAGCAGACCCTGATGGTCCCTGGTGACCCCTAGCAGACCCTGATGGTCCCTGGTGACCCCTAGCAGACCCTGATGGTCCCTGGTGACCCCTAGCAGACCCTGATGGTCCCTGGTGACCCCTAGCAGACCCTGATGGTCCCTGGTGACCCTTAGCAGATCCTGATGGTCCCTTGTGACCCCTAGCAGACCCTGATGGTCCTTGGTGACCCATAGCAGACCCTGATAGTCCCTGGTGACCCATAGCAGACCCTGATAGTCCCTGGTGACCCCTAGCAGACCCTGATGGTCCCTTGTGACCCCAAGCAGACCCTGATGGTCCCTGGTGACCCCTAGCAGACCCTGATGGTCCCTGGTAACCCATAGCAGACCCTGATAGTCCCTGGTGACCCATAACAGACCCTGATGGTCCCTGGTGACCCCTAGCAGACCCTGATGGTCCCTGGTAACCCCTAGCAGACCCTGATAGTCCCTGGTGACCCCTAGCAGACCCTGATAGTCCCTGGTGACCCATAGCAGACCCTGATGGTCCCTGGTGACCCCTAGCAGACCCTGATGGTCCCTGGTGACCCCTAGCAGACCCTGATGGTCCCTGGTGACCCCTAGCAGACCCTGATGGTCCCTGGTGACCCATAGCAGACCCTGATGGTCCCTGGTGACCCCTAGCAGACCCTGATGGTCCCTGGTAACCCATAGCAGACCCTGATAGTCCCTGGTGACCCATAACAGACCCTGATGGTCCCTGGTGACCCCTAGCAGACCCTGATGGTCCCTGGTAACCCATAGCAGACCCTGATAGTCCCTGGTGACCCATAGCAGACCCTGATAGTCCCTGGTGACCCATAACAGACCCTGATAGTCCCTGGTGACCCCTAGCAGACCCTGATGGTCCCTTGTGACCCCAAGCAGACCCTGATGGTCCCTGGTGACCCCTAGCAGACCCTGATGGTCCCTGGTGACCCATAGCAGACCCTGATAGTCCCTGGTGACCCATAGCAGACCCTGATAGTCCCTGGTGACCCCTAGCAGACCCTGATGGTCCCTTGTGACCCCAAGCAGACCCTGATGGTCCCTGGTGACCCCTAGCAGACCCTGATGGTCCCTGGTAACCCATAGCAGACCTGATAGTCCTGGTGACCCATAACAGACCCTGATGGTCCCTGGTGACCCTAGCAGACCCTGATGGTCCCTGGTAACCATAGCAGACCCTGATAGTCCCTGGTGACCCCTAGCAGACCCTGATAGTCCTGGTGACCCCTAGCAGACCCTGATGGTCCCTGGTGACCCTAGCAGACCCTGATGGTCCCTGGTGACCCCTAGCAGACCCTGATGGTCCCTGGTGACCCCTAGCAGACCCTGATGGTCCCTGGTGACCCCTAGCAGACCCTGATGGTCCCTGGTGACCCCTAGCAGACCCTGATGGTCCCTGGTGACCCATAGCAGACCCTGATAGTCCCTGGTGACCCATAACAGACCCTGATAGTCCCTGGTGACCCTAGCAGACCCTGATGGTCCTTGTGATCCAATCAGACCCTGATGGTCCCTGGTGACCCCTAGCAGACCCTGATGGTCCCTGGTAACCCATAGCAAACCCGATAGTCCCTGGTGACCCATAACAGACCCTGATGGTCCCTGGTGACCCCTAGCAGACCCTGATAACCCATAGCAGACCCTGATAGTCCCTGGTGACCCCTAGCAGACCCTGATGGTCTCTGGTGACCCCTAGCAGACCCTGATGGTCCCTGGTGACCCCTAGCAGACCCTGATGGTCCCTGGTGACCCCTAGCTGACCCTGATGGTCCCTGGTGACCCCTATCAGACCCTGATGGTCCCTGGTGACCCCTAGCAGACCCTGATGGTTCCTGGTGACCCCTAGCAGACCCTGATGGTCCCTGGTGACCCCTAGCAGACCCTGATGGTCCCACCTACCTTGGCAGGTCTTTGTTCATGTGAAACATGGCTGGAAGCGGCACTTGTGAGGGTGGGTCAGCTGGGTGGTCTGGGAGGCAGGGTGATGAGACCGAGGGGGATGGGACCGAGGGGGATGGGACCGAGGGGGGTGGGACCGAGGGGGATGGGACCGAGGGGGATGGGACCGATGAAGTTGGGGAGAGGCCAGCGGGATAAAGGAGATGAAAGAGAGGGGGGATGGAAGAGGAGAAAGAAGAGAGGAGGACAGAACAGAAGGAAAGGTGTTGGTGAGAAAGGGGAGGTGAAAAGAATGGCGGTCAGGATACCTCCAGTCATCAGCAGGAAGAGACGAATACACAGACTCTTCAACAATTCTTCTGAGTTTAGACAAAACGATTGGAAAAATATATATTAATGGGCTCAATCAAGGCACTTCCCCGAGCCAAGCATGGAAGGTATCAGTAAAATAATTGGAAAGAAGAATAGACAAGTATTCCGCGGATCAACGCCCCCCACGGCCCGGTCCATGACCAGGCTTCCTGGTGGATCAGGGCCTGATCATCGAGGCTGTTACTATTGACCGTACGTAGTCCAACGTACGAACCACAGCCCGGCTGATCCGGTACTAACTTTAGGTATCTGTCCAGCTCCCTCTTGAATACAACGACGGGTCTATTGGAAATTCCCCTTATGGCTGGTGTGAGACAGTTGAACAGTATTGGGCCCCGGACACTTATTGTGTTTTCTCTTAGTGTACTAATGGCGCCCCTACTTTTCACTGGGGGTATCTTTCATCGCCTGCCAAGTCTTTTTCTTTAGTAGGGAGTGATTTCTGTGTGTAAATTAGGGACCAGTCCCTCCAGGATCTTCCAGGTGTAGATTATGATGTATCTCTCTCGCCTGTGCTGCAGTGAGTACAAGTCAAGCGCTTCCAGGCGTTCCCAGTAGTTAAGGTGTTTGATGGAACATATCTGTGCAGTAAAGGTTCTCTGTACATTCTCTAGATCTGCAGTTTTACGTGTTTTAAATGGAGATGTTAATGTACAGCAGTATTCCAGCCTAGATAGAACAAGTGATCTTAAAAGGTCTCATCATTGGCTTGGCATCTCTTGTCTTGAATGTTCTCATTATCCATCCTATCAGTTTCCTCGCTGATGTGATAGTGGCACCTTTGTGATCCTTGAAAGTGAGATCCTCCGACATTACCACTCCCAGATCCTTCACATTACTTTTCCGCTCTATTGTATGACTAGTTTTCCATAACGGAGTAGCTGGAATTTGTCTTCAATAAACATCATATTGTTCTCCGTTGCCCATTGGAAAACTTGGTTTATATCTTCTTGGAGGTTTGCCGTGTCCTCAATGGATGACACTCTCATGCTGATCCTAGTATCGTCTGCAAAGGATGATACAGTGCTATGGTTTATATCTCTGTCTATGTCTGATATGAGAAAGGGAAACAGGATAGGTGCGAGTACTGTGCCTTGTAGAACAGAACTCTTCAACTCTTCACTATGGCAGCTTCCGATTCAACTCTGTTTACCACTACTCTTTGTGTTCTATTGGTTAGAAAGTTGAAGATCCATCTGCCTACTTTGCCAGTTATCCCTTTAGCACTCATTTTGTGTGCTGTTACACCATGGTCGCACTTGTCAAAGGCTTTTGTAAAATATGTGTATACTACATTTGCACTCTGTTTTCCAGTGCATCCCAGACCATGTCACTCTACAAAGCAAACGAGTTAATTAGAAGTTGGGCACAAAGTTCTAGCTATTAAATGTTGCTATCTCATATCAGGCAGGACTTAGAAAGGATGTGTAATGATAGACGTAATTTTGTCCATTTTATGTTAAAGAGGGTTATGAGCTAGAGACCAACAGTAGGAAGTAGATGCCGCCCTTACCAGAGGTAAACCCACTGTGGAGAACTGTATCATATTGTATTGTCTCGCCTCACACACACAGGGTTCACGGTTCGGTCCCCCACACGGGTGGAAATGTTGGGCATGTTTCCTTATACCTGGTGTCCCTGTTCACCTAGCAGCAAGTAGGTACCTGGGTGTTAGTCGATTGGCGTGACTCGTTGTCGCAATGGAAACGAGACAGACAGTCCTCGGTGACGCTCTGGCTTTCCTGGGTTGCTAACCCTCCCCTGGGTTGCTAACCCTCCCCTGGGTTGCTAACCCTCCCCTGGGTTGCTAACCCTCCCCTGGGTTGCTAACCCTCCCCTGGGTTAAAACAAATAAATCTTATCTCACCTTATCTTATTGCTATAATGTATTTTTGCGTGATGTAATTATACCTGTTGGGGTCTGATAAAGACCCAATGTTACCTCTATAATCATATTTTTTTTTTTTTGCACTGGCGCTCACAGAATGAACACAGGGTGCACAGGATGAACACAGGGTGCACAGGATGAACACAGGGTGCACAGGATGAACACAGGGTGCACAGTAAACAAGCAGCTCAGGCCGCACCTCACCTGTCTACAGTATATAAGCCATTTATTCGCGTATATGCTGTATTCTTTTTAAAGTTGATGGACTGATTACATCGACTCCAGGGTGATGGACTGATTACCTCAAACTCCTTCTGCTCTTCAATAATTCTTCTCTGCATTGGACTGAGGAAACCACTGTGTGACGAAACGTTTCCACAATAAAGAAATCCAAGTGTTGCACACGTGTATTGCACACGTGTGTTGCACACGTGTATTGCACACGTGTCTAATTTATCAAAACTTTCTCTTCAAGCGAAAAAGGGATTACAAGGACCCCCCTCCTCCCAGCGTCATCAAGAGGGAACTCGACAGATTCCTTAAAACAGTCTGATTAACCGGGTTGTGGTGCATACGATGGACTGCGGGCGGCGGGCACCAACAGCTTGATGGACCAGATCAGCAACCATAAGACCTGGTCTGGGACCATACCGTGGGAGGCGTTGACCTCTGGAGGCGACTCCGCATACATTCCAGGTACCATTATTTCACCCAACACTTGAACACTTGCAGCAGTTAAGTGTTTTCTTGGAGGTTATCTGATTGTCCAGGACATGACTCAGCACAACTGGACGTACACATCTGCTTGCAATTTATACCTAGATGTGTGTACTCACCTATTTGTTGTTGCAGGGGTCGATTCATAGCTCCTGGCCCCACCTCTTCACTGATTGCTACTAGGTCTCTCTCTCCCTGCTCCATAAGCTTTATCAAACTTCGTCTTAAAACTATGTATGGTTCCTGCCTCCACTACGTCACTTTCTAGGCTATTCCACTTCCTGACAACTCTATGACTGAAGAAATACTTCCTAACATCCCTTTGACTCATAGGAGTCTTCAACTTCCATTTGTGACCCCTTGTTTCTGTGTCCCCTCTCTGGAACATCTTGTCTCTGTCCACCTTATCTATTCCTCGCAGTATTTTATATGTCGTTATCATGTCTCCCCTAACCCTCCTGTCCTCTAGTGTCGTCAGGCCGATTTCCCTTAACGTTTCTTCGTAGGACAATCCCCTTAGCTCTGGGACTAGTCTTGTTGCAAACCTTTGCACTTTCTCTAATTTTTTGACGTGCTTGACTAGGTGTGGGTTCCAAACTGGTGCTGCATACTCCAGTATGGGCCTGACGTACACGGTGTACAGTGTCTTGAACGATTCCTTACTGAGGTATCGGAACGCTATTCTCAGGTTTGCCAGGCGCCCATATGCTGCAGCAGTTATCTGGTTGATGTGTGCTTCCGGAGACGTGCTTGGTGTTATACTCACCCCAAGATCTTTCTCCTTGAGGGAAGTTTGCTTTGGCCACCTAGCATATACTCAGTCTGCGGTCTTCTTTGCCCTTCCCTGATCTTCATGACTTTGCACTTGGCGGGGTTAAATTCGAGTAGCAAGTTGGTGGACCAGGTGTCCAGCCTGTCCAGGTCTCTTTGTAGTCCTGCCTGATCCTCATCTGATTTTATTCTTCTCATTAACTTCACATCATCTGCGAACAGGGACGCTTCTGTGTGTGTGTGTGTGTGTGTGTGTATTACGAACACTGTTAAAGAATGGCCTGTGAGACCTGGTCGTAATGGGAATGTAGAGCAAACAAAACTCAGCAGTAGACTATAATATATATTTGCCTTCACTAAATGATATATACAGGTGTGTACACTCTGTACAATATGTACAGATAAAATAGTAAGTGTACACCACGGTGACAGATGGCAAAGCAGAAGTCAGAGAGTGTGCATCGTGCTCAACCAGCAGCTAGGCAAGTCTGGCAATGCTTACCACAAGTAAACCATGTTGCTTCAGCTTTGGTGGGCTTGCCTGTGATTGGCCAAAGAACCAAGGTACTGATTTAACGACGGGTACCCTATTGATCGTTAAACCCTTAGCACCCGGTTCGCTAGTTGGGAGGTAGCCTATAGGAAAGTAAATCGTAACATACTCTTTGCATGCCACTCCCACTCACCCCAAAGCGGCTCTAATAGCTGGGACTAGGCCTCCCCCTCCATAGGTAGTGTGCTGCCATGGCACTGAACAATGAAGGAACCAACCGCCTTTACTCTCAACCATCCAACTCTTTAGATAGGGATCAACTTTTTCTCAAGACTCAAAGTTAAACTCTATCCTTGAGTGAGACAACAGACAATAGTGCTAACATTGGTTCAAGACACCTGTGGACGGCAGCAGAATGTCCCCTCACTAAAAAAAAATCATTTGAAAAAACAACAAATATATAAGTGGGGATAGAAAAGACCTAAGCTACCCATATGGTCCTTAACATATCCTAACCTATTCACGGGAAAGAGTGTCCGCCAGCATGTTTTCCTTGCCAGAAATATGTATGACTAATGTTATAGGGATGCAGCCTGAGAGGCCATCTTATCAGACGTGTGTGTGGTTTTTCATGGTGTTGAGATAGACTAGAGGATTGTGATCGCTGCAGACTGTGGCCATCTGGGACCACTGCGCCAAGCAGACCTCGAAATGTTCCAATGCAAGTATCAGAGCTACGGCTTCTTTCTCTATGGTGGCAAAAACCTTTTGGTGAGCTAGATACTTGGCAGAGAAGTAAGTGACAGGCTGCAACAACTCTTCCGCAGATTTCAGTAGTATTGCCCCTACCCCTGACTCACATACATCAACCTGTAACACAAAAGGATTTGAAAAATCGGGAGACAGGAGAATGGGTGCAGTACAAAGTAGCCGTTTGGCTTTCAAATGCTTCTTGACACTCTGGTGTTCAATGAAATTGCTTTTTTTCTGACTGGTAAGTGAGGTTAGGGTGGCTTCAACACCTGCAAAGTTATTACAAAAGCATCTATCATCTGGGTAATTCTTAATGGCAAGAATTTTAACAAATTTAGGGGCTACTTTACCATTACCTACCCACTTCATGGCCCAAAAAAGTAATAGTAGATTGGCTAAATGATGACTTACACTTCTTAAACTTCTCAATGAAAGTCTTAAGTCCATGTTGATCCCATGTATCGGAAACTACTACTATATCGTCTAGATAAGCTGTCGTACCTTCAAGTCCTTTAATAATCTGATGGATCAGCCTCTGGAACATGGCCGGCGAGTGCCGCATTCCGAATGGGGTCGCTGTATATTGATAGTGACCTGGAATTACGAAGGCAAAGATTTCCTTTGCATGAGAAATCAAAATGCGACCTTGTTTTTTGATTAAAATTGCGACTTTGCGGTGTATATATATATATGTTTTTTATGGTTGTATTTGCGGATTCTTGGTTTGATAGAATGGAAGATATATAAACTAAATAGCGATGATCTTGATTGGTTTTAATACTGAAAATGGCTTGAAATTTACCTCAAAGTAGCGGACGTGTTCGATTTTTTTTTTCCGGTGATCAAGAGTAAACAAATGACGTCATGCGTCCAATACACGTCAATTGGTGGGTCTAATGTGCGTTCACAAATGCGCTAATATTATTTATACAATTATTACAATATTGCATAACAGTAAATCTATTTTTTGGTGTGAATAAAAATTCATTATGTGAATAAAAAATCAAAATGAAATTCATTTGTAAAGCCTGGAAACATAACTAATAAACAGAGGAAATGTTAGTTTAGTGCCAGGAATGCCTGTATTGTTTATTCTGGACCCTATTTAGAAATTGAAATATTTTGAACTTTGTGTGAAATTGGCTAAATTACCAATTTCTGATCACTTTATTGGGTAGTTGAATTAGTTAAGTGGGCTATTTGTTGTGATCAATCCATAAAATGGAAGTAATACTAGCGAAATAGCTGAGCATATGGTCGACTGGAATAACGTAATTGGTCTAAAATGGGAGTCAAAGTGGACAAAATCGCCGATGCGTAAATATCGCTGACGCAGCAAAATTCGCGATAGCGTAATTTTGTAAATTTTCCATCAAATTTGGTACTTTTTGTTTCATTACCTTCAGAAAAAGATTCTCTACCATTTCATAGGAAAAAAAATAGCATTTTTTTTTTTTAATTCTTGGATCCTTTGGGCAAGTTTCAGATCGGGAGTATGGACCCGGAAAAGGTCCATATGGAGGTCTAGTTTGGAAACAAAATTATCCTTACCCACAAAGTCCACTACGTCATCCAGCATGGCAGAGGGTAAACATCTGGAACAGTGACGTCATTCACCTTACGGTAGTCTGTACACATTCAAAAACCTCCGTCAGACTCCTGGATGACTCCTCCACTAATCCGTGTTCTAACAGAAATTATACCTCCTGTAGAAGTAGTTTTTGTTAGCTCTGTAGGGGGAGAGTTTTAATAAGCTTAGTGTTTTCAACATCTACATCATATCCCAGGGTACATTTTTTCGGGATCTCCGAAAATAGGTCAGGGTAAGTTTGTAAGTGGGCAGTTAGACTTATTATTTGAACTTTAGGCAGCCCCAACATTAAAGGGCTAGGGTCCATGAGGAGGACAGAACTAGAAAGTTTAACTTGGATCTCTTCAATGGTGTGCAAGGAATCAGGGTCGTCTACAGAGGCAGAGGACAGAGTCATTACTGGGACTTTATGTGGGCTATTAAATATTTTAATCTGATTTATGTGGTAAATTTTATTTTTCTTGGGTTTATCAAGGGGAGCTACCACATAATTTATATCATATATTTTACTTATTATTTGCACTGGTCCCATAAATCTAGCTTTTAGGGTGTGGCCAAGTACAGGTTCCTGCACCAGCACCTTGTCTCCTGGACTGAAGGAGCGAAACTTTACCATTTTGCCATACCTCTGTTTCATAGTGTTTTGAGCAGATTTTAAGTTAGCCTTAACCAACTAACGGGCCACCTGCAATCTTGAAGAAGAGTTGTAGAGTGTTATGCAGGTGTCTTCTCCCATCCATCCTTCTTTGAGCACTCAGCAAGGTGTTGAACTGTTGATGGCAGCATGCCCAGAAGATGTTCACCTGAAACTGTTGATGGCAGCATACCCAGAAGGTGTTCACCTGAAACTGTTGATGGCAGCATACCCAGAAGATGTTCACCTGAAACTGTTGATAGCAACATACCCAGAAAATGTTCACCTGAAACTGTTGATGGCAACATACCCAGAAGATGTTCACCTGAAACTGTTGATATACTTCAGCACTTTCACTTATAACAGAGACAAAGCCATAGGCCAACAGAAGAGCAGTCAATGTCTCATACAGATGGCCTTCCTGAATGTGGAAGCAATCTTGCGACTAATTCTTAGCTTAATGGTCACTAACTGCTCGGGAGAGGTCTTTTTCAATCCTCAAAAGAATTAACAATGAATTAAGGAGCAGAGTGTCTCCAGAGAGGCTGTCTACACTAAGCATTATGTGCAGTGGAAGTGACAAATTTTGATGAACTTTTGGATGGTTTTGGTATGAGGTAAGCTAGAAAAAAGCTTTTTAGTCTTAGTGTATTTGATGATTGAAGTTTCTTTATTTCTCAATATATATTTTAAAAGAATATTAAAGTAAACCTACAATTTCATTTTCCTAAAAATTTCTGCTTATTCCATAAAATGTTTACAAAGTTCGGTTATTGCAATAGTTTTTCAAAGTGTAAATTTTAACATTTATGTTTTTTCGGACACTACGGTATTTAACAATAACACCTTATGTTAATTAGAGAAGGAATTGTGAATTGCAGAATTTTAAACATTCTTCCATCTTTCTGTAGTGGTGAGGCTGGGGGAGTGGGAGGGGCCTCACATGGAATAGCCTAGGGCCTCTCTTCATCTAAATCCAACACTGGTAGCAAGAGTGTGTGTGCAGGGGTAGCATGAGTGTGTGCAGGGGTAGCATGAGTGTGTGCAGGGGTAGCATGAGTGTGTGCAGGGGCAGCAAGAGTGTGTGTGTGCTGGGGCAGCAAGAGTGTGTGTGTGCTGGGGCAGCAAGAGTGTGTGTGTAGGATCTAAGGAAGGAAATAAGGAAGTGATGTGCTGAGGCAGGGAATGATTTATGGCAGGAAGAGCGAGGTGTGAGATTGAAGATAACGTGATGAATGGATGGAGGCTGTGAGTCAATAGTAGATGATGAGAGTCAAAGAGCCAGTGAATATGTGTGCTCAGGTATATGTGGTTGCAGGGGGTTGAGTCTCAGCTCCTGCCCCCCGCCTCTCAACTCGCCACAGCTTGCCAGATTCACTTCACTCTAGCCTCGTGGGCTCTGTTGTACCTGCTGTTGAAACTATGCACTGAGTCTGTCTCCACTCCATCTTCGTCAAGTTCATTCCACTGAGGCTGAAGAAGCATTTCTTAACAATCTGTATCTTTATCTTCCAAATATGCCGAAGAGTTCGTTTTTCTCGCCTCTCAAATAATCTATCAATGTCTACCCTATCAATTCCCTTGAATATTTTTTTAAGTTGTTATCATGCCTCCACTTTTTATCCTTTCCTCAGATGTCGTCAGGTTCAGTTCCTTCAGCCTCTCCTCATAGCTCCTACCTCTTAATTCTGAAACTAGTTTCGTTGCATACCTCTACACATTGTCCAGTTTCATGCTGGTGCTCCGTACGCCAAGATGGCCTTGAAAATATGTAGTGTAAGTCATGAATTATGAATTAGACACATAAGTAATAACTGGGTGTCCTTACCTTGTCGAGGTTTCGCCATCTGGTGGTTTTATCAGTACGATATATGGACACAATCTGAAGACTGTAGAAATATATAGAGTAGACAGTCTTCAGATTTTGTCCATGTATTGTATTAATAAAGCTTCTGGATGGTAAAATGTCTACAGATGTTGTACATGTGTCTTATTTATCATCTTGTCTCTATTGTATAGCATTGTTTAATATATATATATATATATATATATATATATATATATATATATATATATATATATATATATATATATATATATATATATATATATATATATATATATATATATATATATATATATATATATATAATATAATATATATATATATATATATATATATATATATGACCCAAAGTCTAGAAAATATGGAGAACTTGCCCATCATTATTTGTTTGTTCCCATAGGCTCGGAGACCCTTGGCTTAGGGGAAAGAGTGCATCTAAGTTCCTCATATTATATATATATATATATATTGACCCAAAAGTCTAGAAAATATGGAGAACTTGCCCATCATTATTTGTTTGTTCCCATAGGTTCGGAGACCCTTGGCTTAGGGGGAAAGAGTGCATCTAAGTTCCTCAAGAAGCTGGGCAAAAGACTCATTAGGGTAACTAGGGATCCCAGGGCAGCTAGTTATCTGCCCCAGCGACTCAGTGCTGCTGTTCAGAGGGGTAATGCATGCTGTATTCTGGGCACACGCCCCAGCTCTGAGGAGCTGGATGAGATTTTCGCATTATAATCAGTGACAAACACGTAACAACATGTACTTAACATGTATCTCTCACACCTCATGTACTGTATATGCCAGAGTGTATCTCTTAAATCCTCTGTACCAGGTTCGAATCTCGCTAATCGACTATATATATATATATATATATATATATATGTATAAATTTAATAATAAATAATAAAGAATATAATAATTTAATATTCTGAACTAAAGAAAAATATATTACTGTGTTGTTTATATTAAATTATGTAAACTTACAATATAGATTATAAATTAAATTGGCTTGTTATAATAAGTTAAGTTCCAAGGTACGTAAACTTATTTACATTAACGTAAATAAGAAATTCTTTAAACGTATAAGGAAATTTTTAAGAACTTTAATATTAAAAATCTTGACTAATGAAGATATTTTCACTGTGTTTTCTTATATATTATATATATATTATATATTATATAAAATATATTATATATATAATTAAATTGTATGTTATAATAAGGTTAGGTAATATTCCTAAACACTGTTTGGTACAAAATCATTAATGTAGCATTAACGTAAATGAAATATACTTTAAACGTTATAAGAGAATTTTTACAAGAACTTCATCATTAACATGCAGAGTCTCCTGCAAGATCAGTTTTTATTTTCCTCTCTCTTCTCTTTAATCTCTATTTTATATAATAATGAAAATTAATTCCTCATAATGTCTAATAATTAGAAATATATAGTATATACAGTGTGATATCGTAAACCTGCGATGCATGAGTAGGTCGATTGCCAATCAGTGTTTAAACTAACACTGCACTAGCCAGGGTCGAACCCATGATGCTTTGGCCCGCCTCATGATGAGCGAAAACACATGACGCTCTAGTCCACTGAACCACACAATCCTTAAGAGTAGCGCATCCAGTAGAACTAAATGGCTAGTGCAGTGTAGTTATTGATTAATTCCACTCGTTCGTGGTCACAATAATTTAATATACTCCTTGTTGAGCTAGTACACCAAACAGGGAGTAGATTGAAATTAGCTTAGAGGCGTCCACATCACAGTATGCCCTTGGGTAGCGAGTACAACATTCAGTCCTACTGGATGCGCTACTCTTAAGGATTGTGTGGTTCAGTGGACGAGAGCGTCATGTGTTTTCGCTCACCATGAGGCGGGCCAAAGCATCATGGGTTCGACCCCTGGCTATATATATATATATATATATATATATATATATATATATATATATATTTTTTTTTTTTTTTTATTTATTTATTAACACATCGGCCGATTCCCACCAAGGCAGGGTGGCCCGAAAAAGAAAAACTTTCGTCATCATTCACTCCATCACTGTCTTGCCAGAGGGGTGCTTTACACTACAGTTATAAAACTGCAACATTAACATCCCTCCTTCAGAGTGCAGACACTGTACTTCCCATCTCCAGGACTCAAGTCCGGCCTGCCGGTTTCCCTGAATCCCTTCATAAACCATTTGTCTCCATTCACTCCTATCAAATACGCACACGCATGCTTGCTGGAAATCCAAGCCCCTCGCACACAAAACCTCTTTTACCCCCTCCCTCCAACCTTTCCTAGGCCGACCCCTACCCCGCCTTCCCTCCACTACAGATTTATACACTCTCGAGGTCATTCTGTTTCGTTCCATTCTCTCTACATGTCCGAACCACCTCAACAACCCCTCCTCAGCCCTCTGGATAATAGTTTTGGTAATCCCGCACCTCCTCCTAATTTCCAAACTCCGAATTCTCTGCATTATATTCACCCCACACATTGACCTCAGACATGACATCTCCACTGCCTCCAGCCTTCTCCTCGTTGCGACATTCATCACCCATGCTTCACACCCATATAAGAGTGTTGGTATAACTATACTCTCATACATTCCCATCTTAACTTCCATGGACAAAGTTCTTTGTCTCCACAGACTCCGAAGTGCACCACTCACCCTTTTCCCCTCATCAATTCTATGATTCACCTCATCCTTCATAGACCCATCTGCTGACATGTCCACTCCCAAATATCTGAATACATTCACCTCCTCCATACTCTCTCCCTCCAATCTGATATCCAATATTTCGTCACCTAATCTTTTTGTTATCCTCATCACCTTACTCTTTCCTATATTCACTTTCAATTTTGTTTTTTTACATACCTTACCAAATTCATCCACCAACCTCTGCAACTTCTCTTCAGAATCTCCCAAAAGCACAGTGTCATCAGCAAAAAGCAACTGTGACAACTCCCACTTTGTATTTGATTCTTTGTCTTTTAACCCCACACCTTGCCAAGACCCTCGCATTCACTTCTCCTACAACCCCATCTATAAATATATTGAACAACCACGTTGACATCACACATCCTTGTCTAAGGCCTACTTTTACCGGGAAATAATCTCCCTCTCTCCTACACACTCTAACCTGAGCCTCACTATCCTCATAAAAGCTCTTCACTGCTTTCAGTAACCTACCTCCTCTTCCATACACCTGCAACATCTGCCACATTGCCCCCCTATCCACCCTATCATACGCCTTTTCCAAATCCATAAATGCCACAAAAACCTCTTTACCGTTATCCAAATACTGTTCACCTATATGTTTTACTGCAAACACTTGGTCTACATACCCCCTACCTTTCCTAAAGCCACCTTGTTCATCTGCTATTCTGCTCTCCGTCTTACTCTTAATTCTTTCAATAATAACTCTACCATACACTTTACCTGGTATACTCACAGACTTATTCCCCTATAATTTTTGCACTCTCTTTTGTCTCCTTTGCCTTTATACAAAAGAACAATACACGCTCTCTGCCAGTCCCTAGGTACCTTACCCTCTTCCATACATGTATTAAATAATAGCACCAACCTCTCCAAAACTATATCTCCGCCTGCTTTTAACATTTCTACCTTTATCCCATCAATCCCAGATGCCTTACCCCCTTTCATTCTACCCACTGCCTCACGAACTTCCCCCACACTCACAACTGGCTCTTCCGCACTCCTACAAGATGTTATAACTCCTTGCCCCATACACGAAATCACAGCTTCCCTGTCTTCATCAACATTTAACAACTCCTCAAAATATTCCCTCCATCTTCCCGATACCTCTAACTCTCCATTTAATAACTCTCCTCTTCTATTTTTAACTGTCAAATCCATTTGTTCCCTAGGCTTCCTCAACTTATTAATCTCACTCCAAAACTTTTTCTTATTTTCAACAAAATTTGTTGATAACATCTCACCCATTCTCTCATTTGCTCTCTTTTTACATTGTTTGACCACTCTCTTAACCTCTCTTTTTTTCTTCATATACTCTTCCCTCCTTGCATCACTTCTACTTTGTAAAAACCTCTCATATGCTAACTTTTTCTCCCTTACTACTCTCTTTACATCATCATTCCACCAATCACTCTTCTTCCCTCCCGCACCCACTTTCCTTTAACCACAAACTTCTGCTGAACACTCTAACACTACATTCTTTAACCTACTCCATACATCTTCGACCCCATTGCCTACACTCTCACTAGCCCATCTATCCTCCAATAGTTGTTTATATCTTACCCTAACTGCCTCCTCTTTTAGTTTATAAACCTTCACCTCTCTCTTACTTACTGCTTCTATTTTCCTTGTATCCCATCTACCTTTTACTCTCACTTTAGCTACAACTAAAAAGTGATCTGATATATCTGTGGCCCCTCTATAAACATGTACATCCTGAAGTCTACTCAACAGTCTTTTATCTACCAATACATAGTCCAACAAACTACTGTCATTACGCCCTACATCATATCTTGTATACTTATTTATCCACTTTTTCTTAAAATATGTATTACCTATAACTAAACCCCTTTCTATACAAAGTTCAATCAAAGGGCTCCCATTATCATTTACACCTGGCACCCCAAACGTACCTACCACACCCTCTCTGCATGTTTCTCCTACTTTAGCATTTAGGTCCCCTACTACAATTACTCTCTCACTTGGTTCAAAGGTTCCTATACATTCGCTTAACATCTCCCAAAATCTCTCTCTCTCCTCTACACTCCTCTCTTCTCCAGGTATATACACGCTTATTATAACCCACTTTTCGCATCCGACCCTTATTTTAATCCACATAATCCTTGAATTTACACATTTATATT
>WNWK01005324.1:50000-122854 GCA_009830355.1 Cherax destructor
TTGATGCTGAGTACTGTGTACTCGTGGTCAGTTGATGTTGAGTACTGTGCACTCGTGGTCAGTTGATGTTGAGTACTGTGTACTCGTGGTCAGTTGATGTTGAGTACTGTGTACTCGTGGTCAGTTGATGCTGAGTACTGTGTACTCGTGGTCAGTTGATGTTGAGTACTGTGTACTCGTGGTCAGTTGATGCTGAGTACTGTGTACTCATGGTCAGTTGATGCTGAGTACTGTGTACTCATGGTCAGTTGATGTTGAGTACTGTGTACTCGTGGCCAGTTGATGCTGAGTACTGTGTACTCGTGGCCAGTTGATGCTGTGTACTGTGTACTCGTGGCAAGTTGATGCTGAGTACTGTGTACTCGTGGTCAATTGATGCTGAGTACTGTGTACTCATAATCAGATGATGTTCATTATTTTTATTGTCAGGTTTATTCCTCTTTCTTCCCTTCTTTCCGTTCATCCTTTATTTATTCTTTTCTCTCTCTCCCTCCCTCTTTGTTCTCCCTCTTGTTTTCTCTCTCACACTTTTCTCTCTCTCCCACTTTCTCTACTTCTCTCCTTTACCTCCTTTCTTCCATCTATCGCCTTTATTCCTTTGTCTCTATTCATCTCTCCCTCTTCTTTCCTCCTGCTTTACTTCACTTCCTCTCTATCCCTCCATCCACTTAATGTTTTCCTCTCTAAATCTCTCGTTGTTTCCCTCCTTCCCTTTAGTCATCCCTCCCTCTCTCCCTCCATTTTTCCTATCTCCTTCTCTACTTTCCCCTTTCTTTGCCTCACTGTCCTCTCTCTTTTCTTTACCTCCCTTCTTTACCCAACCATTTCCTCCGTTCATTCCTTCCTTCCTTCCTCTTCACTTCCCTCCCTCCTTCCTTCCCTTCCTCCCTAGTTCCTTCCCTCCCTCCATCCCTCCCTCCCTCCATTCCTCCCTCCATTCCTCCCTCCCACCCCCTTCTTCCTTCCCTCCATCCATCCTTCCCTCCCTCCTTCCTTCCCTCCTCTTCCTCTCTTCCACAAACGCATCAAAGTCTCCTGACAAAGTTTAAGACACTGGACACATCAAGGGGCTCTCGAGCGAGGAATTTTGTCCAGTGAACCTGTGAATCGACCACTTGTGTCCGGTGACCTGTAAGTCGACCCCTCGTTTCCGGTGACCTGTAAAATCGATCATTGTTGTCCATTGATCCTGTAAATTTACCCTTTTTGTCCAGTAAGCCTATAAATCGACTCCTTTTGTCCAATGAGCCTCTTAATTTACCCCTTTTTCGGTGAGTTGACCCCTATTGTCCATTGAACCTGTAAATTTACCCCTTTTGTTCAGTTAACCTGTAAATCGACTGCTTTTGTCCACTGAGCACGTAAATCGACCCCTTTTTTCCGGTAATCTGTAAATCGACTCCTTTTTCCTGCTGTGAAATATAATATTCTTGTATTAAAATCTTTGTGTGCCATTCGTCTACTTGAGTAAAGGAGACTGATAGTGGAATTATGTATTAAATCAACTTATTCCCGCTTTACAGTAGAGTTATGTATAATAATGGGAATTTAAAGAGATATACATGTTTTAAAAGGATGGACCCAAGTTCAAAGCAGTATATTTTGAAACTGGGTCGATAGTGGTGGTCTGATCGGCCGGCCATAGTGGTGGTCTGATCGGCCGGCCATAGTGATGGTCTGATCGGCCGGCTATAGTGATGGTCTGATCGGCCGGCTATAGTGATGGTCTGATCGGCCGGCCATAGTGATGGTCTGATCGGCCGGCTATAGTGATGGTCTGATCGGCCGGCCATAGTGATGGTCTGATCGGCCGGCCATAGTGATGGTTTGATCGGCCGGCCATAGTGATGGTCTGATCGGCCGGCCATAGTGATGGTCTGATTGGCCGGCCAATGAAGCTCTACACATCGAGACAGTGACTCAATTAAACTCTACACAGGGAGACAAATTGTCCCAATAAAACTCTCCATAGAGCGAAATGTTGCACGTTGACACCCCCTCCCCCCCCCCCAAACAAAAATGTGTGTTCTGGTATTTTTGTATTTTCTGTAGAGTAGGATTATTATTATTATTATTATTATTATTATTATTATTATTATTATTATTATTATTATTATTATTATTATTATATATTACTCACTTACATATTCATTCCCAATCTAATTAAGCATTAAACGTAATTTATCTCCTTAAGGAAATAATGTAAGATAGCTAGTTGTTTGACCCCAAATTACACTCAAGCTTAAAATAACTTACATAAAAGGTGGTTTGGCCATCGTAAAGATCGGACCACGTAAGTAGTACAGAGCAGTAAGTAGTAATAGTAGATAATCACCAACATCACTCAACACATCATCATCACCTCAACAAGCGTTAAACAGAGTGAAATAACACTATAACGGTAAAATGAGAACACAGCGTTAACACACGCGACACACGCGAAAACTTCTGTTAGTATGGTACCAGTAATGGTATCAATACACGCGCAACACACGCTCAACACACGCGCAACACCGGCGTAAAATGCGCAAGGGGTAAATAACGAAACCGAGGAACGGCGGAACGCGGCGAACCACAAGGCACGGGTGAGCCGTAAAACCAGGCAGGGTGAAGGCGTGGGCACTGGCCTGGGCACTGGCCTGGGCACTGGCTTGGGCACTGGCTTGGGCACTGGCCTGGGTACACTTTAGGTATCTTTATTCAGATGAGATGTCGTCAACCAGTGGCTTTATCAATTTTATCAATTCAGTACAGTGGTTTTGTAAGGGGTTGAAACAGGAGACAGTAGAATGCGAGGTAATCAGTTCCTTACCCTGCATGACGGTGTCCACCACCCAGCACTTTGCCCCAGGCCCAGACTCATGCAGCTTCTTATTCATCAAGAACTGCATGAAACCCTTGTCACGTGTTGCAGAGGTCTGAGCACAGCTCAGACCTCTGCAACACAATTGTCATCAAAGATTTGTTAAGTTATACCATGAATTAAGGAAAGATCCTGAACTTCACCTTACGAAACGGACAAAGCAAATGCGATAGTAATTATGGACAAGGTAGATTATAGTGGAAAAATAAAATGTTATTAGAAGTCAGGGGAACTTACGTGCCCCTTAAATATTCTATGGATAGGAAGCTTTGACACGGAAGTCATCCCACAACCATAAAAGTAATGTATAAATCCCTGCTCCATGAAGGTGCTTCAAAGAACTACCACAGAACTAGACTCACATACAAAATTTTGGAATGTTTTTAAGAAGCAAGCTCATCAGTCACAGGTATTCTTTAAAGTAGGTCACGCCTGCCTCTCGCAACTATGGAACCATTATGACATGGTCTTGAAGCACTCTGAGGCAAACAAAGATATAGTATAAAAGAGCAATCATGGTTTAATAGCACATAATATGCGTGCAAAAACGATTGCTGGAAAACTAGGCAGATGGAGTTTTGAGTTTCTAGTAAATAGAACGCAATAGTAGTAAACAGAATTACGTCAGAGACTACCATTGTGAAAAAGCTGTCCCCATGGGCATAGTAACTTCTCCCCATTCTAACCACTCAGTCGAGTGATGAACTAACTTAGGAGTGATAATGTCATTATCACAACTGCGAGGAAAAGGATGAGATGGATAACATGAGCCTTGAAAACAAAGGATAACAAGCCAATATTGATCCTCTTTAAGTCACTTGTTCTAAGATTTAGAGAATGTACAGAACCCTAACTTAAATTACTGGTACCGTTTTAAGTTCATTGGCCTGTGCTTCTTGGCCTGTGCTCCTTGACCTGTGCTCCTTGACCTGTGCTCCTTGACCTGTGCTCCTTGGCCTGTGCTCCTTGTCCTGTGCTCCTTGACCTGTGCTCCTTGGCCTGTGCTCCTTGACCTGTGCTCCTTGACCTGTGCTCCTTGACCTGTGCTCCTTGACCTGTGCTCCTTGACCTGTGCTCCTTGGCCTGTGCTCCTTGGCCTGTGCTCCTTGACCTGTGCTCCTTGGCCTGTGCTCCTTGACCTGTGCTCCTTGGCCTGTGCTCCTTGTCCTGTGCTCCTTGGGACGAAGAAGAGAATAATACACCATAATTTACATTTGAAAAATCCTAGGGACACTTGTCTAAAATCTGGACACACACAACACTTCCTACAAAGCAAGAGACGGGGCAAAAATACCCCCGGTGAGGAGTAGGGGTGCCGTGAGTACACTGAGAAATAACACAATAAGGGTAAGGGGCCCAAGACTATTCAACAGTCTCCCTTCATACATAAGGGGATTACCAAGGGTCCCCATTGTTGTCTTCAAGAGAGAACTGAGTAAGTTTCTGAATTCAGGTCCTGACCAGCCAGTCAGTGAATCGTTTGTTGGACTGTGTACGGTCAGCAGTAACAGTCTGGTTGATCGGGTTTTGATCCCCCAAGAGCCATGGTCTGTGACCTGACCGCGGGGGCGTTGGCCCTCCGAAGTATCACTCAGGCATCCTTCAGGAGTGGAACTGCCCAAGACTTCCTTAAGGTGGCATATTCACTTAGGATGAGTGGCACTGCGTTGTACTGTCTTAACGCCGGTTATTCTCATTTACAGGAGTGGCACTGCCCAAAAATCTCACCCTCCTCAGTTTTAAATTTTAAAATTCAAAATCTTCCCAGTTCCGACATACTCCTTATTAGCCGCTGCCTAAAAAAAAAAAATCTAATCTAATTGACTTACAGATTTCCCACAATTTTTGTTTCGGTTGTTGCAGTATTTGTGGCGGCCAGCCAAAGTGGTTCAGTGAAAATAATGGAGGTGTCGTGAAAGTGTGACCGTGGGCAGTAATCTCCGTTTTAATCCTTGCAAATGCTACCGTTGATTCTCGCTGCCACCGTTGTTGCAATTATGGGACGTGAGTGTGTTGGACCTCGCTCCACTGACGAATCAGCTTAGTGAGTCGACCTGTGATTAATGACGAGGAGGAAGATGAGGACGAGGAGGAAGAGGAGGAGGGGAAGAGAAGGAAGAGGAGGAGGGGAAGAGAAGGAGGAGGAGGAGGAGGAGCAGAGGAAAAGTGATCACAATGATCCCAGTGAGCACAGTAATCCATGGTAAGCACAGTGATCTCCATTCAACACAGTCATCTCCGTTGAACATAGTAATCCAATTGAACACAGTGATCCCCAGTGAACACAGTGATCCACAGTGAATACAGCGATCCACAGTGAATAGAGTGAGCCACAGTGAATAGAGTCAGCCACAGTGAATAGAGTCAGCCACAGTGAATAGAGTCAGCCACAGTGAATAGAGTGAGCCACAGTGAATAGAGTGAGCCACAGAGAATAGAGTGAGCCACAGTGAATACATTGAGCCACAATGAATACAATGATCCACAGTGCTCCACAGTGAATACAGTGATCCACAGTGAACACTGATCCCCAGTGAACACAGTGAATACAGTGATCAATAGTGAATAGAGTGAGCCACAGTGAATACAGTGAGCCACCGTGATCCACAGTGAATACAGTGAGCCACAGTGATCAACAGTGAATACATTGAGCCACAGTGAATACAATGATCTACAGTGATCCACAGTGAATACAGTGATCCACAGTGAATACAGTGATCCACAGTGAATACAGTGATCCAGAGAGAATACAGTGATCCAAAGTGAATACAGTGAACCACAGTGAACACTGATCCACAGTGAATACAGTAAGCAACAGTGAATTCAGTGATCCACAGTGAATACAGTGATCCACAGTTTACACAGTGAATACAGTGAACACAGTGATCCACTGTGAATACAGGGATCCACGGTGAATACAGTGATCCACAGTGAATACAGTGAACACATTGATCCACTATGAATACAGGGATCCACGGTGAATACAGTGATCCACAGTGTACACATTGAACACGGTGATCCACAGTGAACAAAGTGATCCACAGTGAATACAGTTATCCACAGTGAACACTGTGATTCACAGTGAATACAGTGATCCACAGTGAATACAGTGATCCACAGTGAACACAGTGATCCACAGTGAACACAGTGATCCACAGTGAATACAGTGATCCACAGTGAACACAGTAAACAAAATGATCCACAGTTAACCACAGTGAACACAGTGATCCACTGTAAACACAGTGATCCATAGTGAATACAGTGATCCATAGTGAACACAGTGATCCACAGTGAATACAGTGGACTACAGTGAACACAGTGATCCACAGTGAACACAGTGATCCATAGTGAACACAGTGATCCGCATTGAATACAGTGGACCACAGTGAACACGGTGATCTACAGTGAATACAGTGATCCACAGTGAACACAGTAAACAAAATGATCCACAGTGAACCACAGTGAACACAGTGATCCACTGTAAACACAGTGATCCATAGTGAACACAGTGATCCATAGTGAACACAGTGATCCACAGTGAATACAGTGGACTACAGTGAACACAGTGATCCACAGTGAACACAGTGATCCATAGTGAACACAGTGATCCGCATTGAATACAGTGGACCACAGTGAACACGGTGATCCACAGTGAATACAGTGATCCACAGTTATCCACAGTGAAACAGTGAACTCAGTAATCCATAGTGAAATACAGTGAACACTGTGATCTACTGTGAACCACAGTGAACACAGTGAACCACAGTGATCAACAGTGAACAATAATGAAGACAGTGAACCACAGTGAACAAAGTGATCCACAGTGAACACAGTGATCTACAGTGAATGCTGTGATTCACAGTGAACCACAGTGAATACAGTTATCCACAGTGAACACTGATTCACAGTGAATACAGTGATCCACAGTGAATACAGTGATCCACAGTGAATACAGTGATCCACAGTGAACACAGTGATTCACAGTGAACACAGTGAATACAGTGATCCACAGTGAATACAGTAATCCACAGTGAATACAGTAAACAAAGTGATCCACAGTGACCCACTGTGAACACAGTGATCCATAGTGAACACAGTGGTCCACAGTGAATACAATGGACCACAGTGAACACGGTGATCTACAGTGAATACAGTGATCCACAGTGAACACAGTGATCTACAGTGAATGCCAGTGATTCACAGTGAACCACAGTGAATACAGTGATCCACAGTGAACCACAGTGAACACAGTGATCCACAGTGAACCACAGTGAACACAGTGATCAACAATGCAAACAATGAACACAGTGTATGCATTGAACTAAAAAAATCGTGATTGATGACCCTATCCACCAAATAATCGGATCTAATAAAGAAGTTGAGGACAAAGAGACGATTTGAATGTAATTAGAGGAAGAGAGAGAGAGAGAGAGAGAGAGAGAGAGAGAGAGAGAGAGAGAGAGAGAGAGAGAGAGAGAGAGAGAGAGAGAGAGAGAGAGAGAGAGAGAGAGAGAGAGAGAGAGAGAGAGAGAAGAAAAAGAAGGGAGGCAGGGAGAGGGTAAATCAAATCAAGCGTCAGCAGGTGAAGAATTGAGTGGATCTGACACAGAATAGTAGGTGGCAGAAGAGGAAAAGGAAAAAGACAAGAAAGAGGAAGAGGTGAAGGAGGAGGAGAAGAAGATTAGTAAATGGAAACAGAAAGAAGAGTGGCAAAAGGAAAGAGGAGTAGAAAAGGGAAGGCAATGAGGATAAAGGAGAAGAGGAGTAAGAAAAAGAGATGGAGCACAAGGAGAATGAGATGATGAAGAGGAGGGAAGGAGAAAAGGCGGATGTAGAGGAGGGAGGAAGAGAAGAAAGTGAAGCTGATGGTGGAAGAAGGAAGTGTGAAAAAAAGAGCAAATAAGAAAGTGCTAGACAATTGCCCGAGCCACAGCTGTTGTCACAGCTGTTGTCACAGCTGCTGCTGCTGACTTACAACATGGTATTGTGAAAAGTAAGGCAGAAGGCTCTCTTCCAAGTCTTCATTCTTTCTATAGCTGCTGTCTGTACACATGAAAACCTGACCGTAAAACCCGAGGCTGTCTTCCCAGCTTCCCTCTCTTTCTGTTGTTACTCCCTACAGATGAGCTATGAAGGTGAAGCAAAAGTCTCTCTTCAAAATCTCTCATCTTTTGGTTCCAAAAGCGATGCGGAACTTTCTAAATAATCCAAAAAGAGCAGAGATTGAGAAGAGAGAACTGCTTGATCTCTGCTCTTTTTCTTTAGTTAACACAGGTACCTTAAACTGTGGATAGAAGAAACACGATGCTGCTGCTCTTCTTCTTCTTCTTCTTCTTCTTCTTCTTCTTCTTATTATTATTATTATTATTATTATTATTATTATTATTATTATTATTATTATTATTATTATTATTATTATTATTATTATTATTATTATTATTATTACTAATATAAGTACCGCCACCACTATACCTACAATATTTTCGCTCTATCAATATATTAATGATTACTTCATATAATGGGTGACCAGAATTAGCGTCTGCGAGGGAGAGGAGGGTCACGTCTGCGTCAGATCTAGAGACTCGTCTGATCAAGATCCAGTGAGACGAACCAGGATCTTATCTGGTCCAAAAGAACGAACCATGCCTTCGTCTTTTCCAGAGACGAACCAGGTAATGGTCCGGACCAGAGAGACGAACCAGGTTCTTGTCTGGTCCAGAGAAAGGAACCAAGAACACTTAAGTGTTGAGGTGAGGGGCGACAAACAGCTCCGAAGAAAGTGATAATTAGAGGAAGTGGTCAGGAAAATGAAATAATTAGGGAAATGGAGGGGTGATTAAGGGAAGTGGACTCGAGCGGGAAGAGGGCAACTCTGTCTGGAATGAGAGAAAGAGAGAGAGAGAGAGAGAAAGAGAGTAATTAACATTACCACTGGCAGGAATGTTTAATTAAAATAGCTTGGGGCACCTTAATGAGAGCGTGTAGTAAGGTTGAAAGGATAGATATGTCTACCTCTGACCATCTATCTGTCGACCCAAAGTATCCATTCTGCCAGCACCATCCACTTTTAAAGTCATTTAATTTTCCACTCTTTGCGCTGGTTATGGTAATGTTGTGAAACGTAAAAATGTTTTGTGGCGTTATTATATATATATATATATATATATATATATATATATATATATATATATATATATATATATATATATATATATATATATATATATATATATATATGCTAGGAATTCGCAGGAGCAGGCGAAATATTCACAAACACTGATCTCTGCGACGGAGACTCGAACTACACCCATGACAAGGTCGAGTGCTTGCCGACGTACACACTGGTCCAATACCTTTCGCCCAGCTCTTGATCAACGTCTAGCGTGAGCTGGGCGCCAAGGTATTGGACCAGTGTGGTACGGTCGGCAAAGCACTGCGTACCTTGTCATGAGGTTGGTAGGTTCGAGTCTCCGTCGGCCAGAGATCAGTGTTTTATTATTTTTTTTTTTATTAACACATCGGCCGATTCCCACCAAGGCAGGGTGGCCCGAAAAAGAAAAACTTTCATCATCATTCACTCCATCACTGTCTTGCCAGAAGGGTGCTTTACACTACAGTTATAAAACTGCAACATTAACACCCCTCCTTCAGAGTGCCGGCACTGTACTTCCCATCTCCAGAACTCAAGTCCGGCCTGCCGGTTTCCCTGAATCCCTTCATAAATGTTACTTTGCTCACACTCCAACAGCACGTCAAGTATTAAAACCATATGCCTCCATTCACTCCTATCAAATACGCTCACACATGCTTGCTGGAAGTCCAAGCCCCTCGCACACAAAACTTCCTTTACCCCTCCCTCCAACCTTTCCTAGGCCGACCCCTACCCCGCCTTCCCTCCACTACAGATTTATACACTCCGAAGTCACTCTGTCTCGTTCCATTCTCTCTACATGTCCAAACCACCTCAACAACCCTCCTCAGCTCTCTGAACAATCGTTTTGGTAATCCCGCACCTCCTCCTAATTTCCAAACTCCGAATTCTCTGCATTATATTCACACCACACATTGACCTCAGACATGACATCTCCACTGCCTCCAGCCTTCTCCTCGTTGCAACATTCATCACCCATGCTTCACACCCATATAAGAGCGTTGGTATAACTATACCTCATACATTCCCTCTTTACTTCCATGGACAAGGTTCTTTGTCTCCACAGACTCGAAGTGCTCCACTCACCCTTTTCCCCTCATCAATTCTATGATTCACCTCATCCTTCATAGACCCATCCGCCGACATGTCCACTCCCAAATATCTGAATACATTCACCTCCTCCATACTCTCTCCTCCAATCTGATATCCAATCTTTCGTCACCTATTCTTTTTGTTATCCTCATCACCTTACTCTTTCCTATATTCACTTTCAATTTTCTTCTTTACACACCCTACCAAATTCATCCACCAACCTCTGCAGCTTCTCTTCAGAATCTCCCAAAAGCACAGTGTCATCAGCAAAAAGCAACTGTGACAACTCCCACTTTGTATTTGCTTCTTTATCTTTTAGCCCAACACCTCTTGCCAAGACCCTCGCATTCACTTCTCTTACAACCCCATCTATAAATATATTGAACAACCACGGTGACATCACACATCCTTGTCTAAGGCCCACTTTACTGGAAATAGTCCTTCCCTCCACACACTCTAACCTGAGCCTCACTATCCTCATAAAAACTCTTCACTGCTTTCAGTAACCTTCCTCCTATTCCATACACCTGCAACATCTGCCACATTGTTTATATATATATATATATATATATATATATATATATATATATATATATATATACACAAACATGCACGATAAAGAAACAATTAGAGCAAAACATCGACTTCCATGACGATGTAGTTTTTTTTTTATTCCCGAATATAAAACTATGGGGATGTTGGTGAGAAAGACAGAGCAGGTGGCACCATACAAAAAAAAATATTCACTGTGTAAGAAAATGGCGTCAGGAATCAGGTCAGCATTGCGAAATTTGCCTCAGCAAGAATCAGGCTAACATCTGCCCCTTCCTCCGTCCCCACAAACACGCCAGAAAACTTCTCCACTACGTGGAAAAAGTGGACGCTGAGTGTACTCTTTTCTCGAGTACCTGACCACTTGAAGGTGGGAGTGAGAGGGAAAGAGTGCTAAATCCTTGGGAAGGTGAAAGAGATGCTGGGGAACTGGGTCTCCAGACCGATGGTTGGTCAGTGGAGGGAGGATCAAGCCTCCACTACCACTTCTTGCGATGAATGATCCACATGGGTACAGTGCATCACGAAATACATTGCAATACAATGAAGGGAAGGTTAACTTTGCTTCAAAACATTCTGGAATGCTTATGAAAATTAATCAGGTTAATATACGACTGTATGTATTAACTGGAGGAAAAGTTGAAGAAGCTAGGGGGCACAAAACTCTGCAAGATGGGTGCCGACCTAATAAAACTCAGATTTCGGTATATTTCCATACGCGACGAGCAGTAACAGCCTGATTGATCTGTCCCTGATTCCACTGCGAAGCTTGGTCATGGACCAGGCCGCTGGGGCGTTGACCCCTGAAAGACCCTCCAGGTGTACTTCAGGTACTCAGCCTAATCTTGTCACTGCCATCGTTGTCGCAGTACAACTCATACTTGCCTTCCTAGCGTACAGTGGGGAAAGCGTTGCCTTGTTAATTTTAGGGTCACCTTAACTCGTTTTATTTCGATTTCGCGAGTTATAGACACGAAACCTAACTGTGATAGCATGAGTTAGCTTCCTTTACAACACATAAAGGAGCTCACAGAGATGGATGAACTATACAGACTTTATCTAATTTTCACCAAAAGAAAATTGGACCTCAGAGATAGAGCACTAAGTTGCTTGAGGTATCTGTGATCACTGTGTCCTGTCAATCATCATTTAGTAAATTTGAGAATACAGTTAAAAGATAAAAAAAATGAAAGAAAAACTATGAGAGAATAAGGGACTTTCTATTTTATGATAGAGACACTGAGGTCAGCAGGGAAAACATTAACAAATTAGAGGTTCTGGCCCTGACTTGTACAGAAGCAACTCACTAATTCTTATCAGTCCATCAAATACTGTAGGACTGGTACAGCGATAGTCCCTGATTTAAAGAAAGAAAATAACTAAGATGGCATGAAATCAGATGTTAAAACAAAAGAATATAAATTATTCCTAAGCCATATCTGTAGGAAAGTGGTGTCAAAACAACCAAGTGATCAGACTAAAAACAAATATTGAAATGCTTACGAGAAAGGAAAACTATGCAAGGAACTACATAGAACATTTAAAAGTGATTTGCAACTTGGAGGCAAAATACCAGAGCTGCAAGAATGTCCTCCACATCATAAGGGACTGAAGGAATGATCGGTGCCGTAAGACTAGTAGAAGAACTCGAATGAGTAAGACACAGCAAGAACAGTGAGGGAATTAATCAACTTTTAATCAGATAGTTTTACCTTCCCCTGACATCTACAAGACACCGAGAACAGCCATGACCGTCTTGGTAATCAGTGTGACCACTACCCTCATAATTTCCAACAAAGTACTAACCTTGGCTTACTGACGTGTGTCCAAGCCACAATGAGAGCAAACATAAATCCCACGGTAGTAAAGAATACATTAACTACCTTAACTTCCACTGTGTTAGTTTACTAAAACGTAATCCAGTGCACCCTATTTATGACAAATATTAATGACCTTCAAGATAACTGTGTGCCGAAGGTCTGTGGATCATAAAGAGGCAGAAATATGGTGAATGTGCGTGCGTGTATGTATATACATATATACGTACATAAGTTAATACATATAAATGCATACATTTATAACATTATAACTATCAGTTAGGAGTTGGGTTAGAATCTAAGTGAAAATACCTCGTCTAGGCCATCAGTTTAATCCATAGTTCCTTGTACGTTAACAACATCGATTCTCTGTGAGATTGAATCAATGGTTTTATACCCATCACGGATGTATTTTTCCCTTTCAGTGCCACGGGCGTTCACTGGGCACAGAGGGAAGGAGAATTTAATACTCTGGAGCACGGAAAGGGTGGACAAGGGCAAGCGGTTATGAGAGACAGGAAGCAGGACGAGGGGAACACAAACTGTAATTGAACTCTCGTAATGAGGCAGCGGGACCGTCCTCAAAATACTTGGTTCGTTTTCTAACGCATTTATGTGTGTCAATTTCAGGATGATCTAAGCAATATACAAAATTAAATATTAGTATATTTTGTTAGATTGCTTTAATTTAGCTAAAATTATACAAAATTTGGGTATAGTTAAGCGTCAATATCCCAGTTATAGGCACGGGAGGGTAGCGTCTCCCACGAGCACACACCACCTGGGAGCCACCGTGTGGTGCCGCCACAAACCACCAGGGAGCCACCGGGTGGTGCCGCCACACACCACCAGGGGCCACTGTGTGGTGCCACCACACACCACCAGGGGCCGCTGTGTGGTGCCGCCACACACCACCAAGGGGCCGCTGTGTGGTGCCGCCACACACCACCAGGGGCCACTGTGTGGTGCCGCCACACACCACAAGGGGCCGCTGTGTGGTGCCGCCACACACCACCAAGGGGCCACTGTGTGGTGCCACCACACACCACCAGGGGCCGCTGTGTGGTGCCACCACACACCACCAGGGGGCCGCCGTGTGATGAGTGGCAGACATCACACACATGAGCACACATCACTTCCAGAATGCCTCATCTTTCTAAGTGCAGGTTGGTTGGTTAATTGAGTTTAAAGCCTATCTACTACTCGTCGGTCATTTGCGCTGCATGTCGCCTGTTTTCCCCTTCAGCCCCTAAAATAGGGTTTAAAGTAAACTGTCAGTGTATATACAGTGAGAGACTTAACCTCTCATGTATACATCCTGTGCAGAGGGGAACCCACACTCCCCCCTCCCCCCTCCACTGCTGCATCACACAGGAAAATCCAGCCTCATTAATAAATCCTCATCACAGAGCCAATGGGCGATAATGACTATAAACGAGACGTACTGGAGTGGCACGCGCATTAATGGGTGTGGACGCGACGGTGTTTCACCTGCATAATGCTAATGATAAGAGGCGCTCTAAAATATCTGCCTCGGTAATTGTTTCTATTAAGTACTTTTTGAGGACTTTAAAACTCCTTGGAAGTGCCTTGAAGTCTGTGAGAGGCTCTTGATCCAAGGTATTGGACTCATCTTCCCCATCGAACGTGACTGTTTCGTCCCCCTATTCGCCAAGCTATGTATGACCCCCTATGGGTTTAGCGCTCCCCTATGAATGAAAGAATTATAGATTGTGATTGGATAAGGAAGATAAATTCTCGAACCAGGCGATAAATAATTTTTACATTTATTATTCTTATTCTTATTATTATTATTATTATTATTATTATTATTATTATTATTATTATTATTATTATTATTATTATATTCACGGGAACCTTAATTAAAGTTCGATGGGGTTATTCAGCTCCTGAACAATGGGAGGAAATCAGGTGTGATCCAAGAAAGAGTTTTGGGCAGTAAGATAAGATGTTTGGCATGCTCACCCATGTCAGCATGATGCTCACCCATGTCAGCATGATGCTCACCCATGTCAGCATGATGCTCACCCATGTCAGCATGATGCTCACCCATGTCAGCATGATGCTCACCCATGTCAGCATGATGCTCACCATGTCACATGATCCACCATGTCAGCATGATGCTCACCCATGTCAGCATGATGCTCACCCATGTCAGCATGATGCTCACCCATGTCAGCATGATGCTCACCCATGTCAGCATGATGCTCACCCATGTCAGCATGATGCTCACCCATGTCAGCATGATGCTCACCCATGTCAGCATGATGCTCACCCATGTCAGCATATGTCACCCATGTCAGCATGATGCTCACCCATGTCAGCATGATGCTCACCCATGTCAGCATGATGCTCACCCATGTCAGCATGATGCTCACCCATGTCAGCATGATGCTCACCCATGTCAGCATGATGCTCACCCATGTCAGCATGATGCTCACCCATGTCAGCATGATGCTCACCCATGTCAGCATGATGCTCACCCATGTCAGCATGATGCTCACCCATGTCAGCATGATGCTCACCCATGTCAGCATGATGCTCACCCATGTCCAGCATGATGCTCACCCATGTCAGCATGATGCTCACCCATGTCAGCATGATGCTCACCCATGTCAGCATCATGCTCACCCATGTCAGCATGATGCTCACCCATGTCAGCATGATGCTCACCCATGTCAGCATGATGCTCACCCATGTCAGCATGATGCTCACCCATGTCAGCATGATGCTCACCCATGTCAGCATGATGCTCACCCATGTCAGCATGATGCTGCCTCTGCATCATGCTCGCTCATGTCAGCAAGATGCTGCCTCTGCATCATGATCACCCATGTCAGCATGATGCTGCCTCTGCATCATGCTCGCCCTTGTCAGCATGATGCTGCCTCTGCATCATGCTCGCTCATGTCAGCAAGATGCTGCCTCTGCATCATGATCACCCATGTCAGCATGATGCTGCCTCTGCATCATGCTCGCCCTTGTCAGCAGACAGAGCTAGAGAAAGATAGACGTCAAAAGATAAACACAAAGATGTAGAAAGACATTGAAATTTAGACATAGTAAGAGAGAAATAGAAAGCTAGACCTACAAACATAGGCATAGAAAGATAAGAGATATTGAGAGATAGAGACACAAAAACACAAAAAGCGAAGATAGACACAGAGAGACAAATAATGATAGTCTCAGAATGACAGACAATATCACTTTCTTTCATGTGCCTAGATTTAACAGGTCACTTAAAACGCTGCAGGGCGTTTTTAACTGACCTCAATTCTCTGGATCAAGAACAAGGCTCTTGATCCAGAGAATTGGGGCTATTAAGCCTCTCCATGGATCGAATTTTCGTGCCTCCGATTCCCCAGGCGCTCTTTGACTCGTACAGGTTTGGCGCTTCCTAATAAACATACTAATAATTTACAACTGTCATGTTGGATCCATGAATGACACGAGTAGTAGAGTGCCAAAGTTGCTATAAGCTGTGCCATCTTAACGTCGCTATGTATATAAGAGTAGAAGTAGAGTGCCACAGTTGCTATAAGCAGTGCCATCTTAACGTCGCTATGTATATAAGAGTAGAAGTAGAGTGCCACAGTTGCTATAAGCAGTGCCATCTTAACGTCGCTATGTATATAAGAGTAGTAGTAGTAGACTGCCACAGTTGCTATAAGCAGTGCCATCTTAACGTCTCTATGTATATAAGTCACTATGTGTATAGGATTGATATGTACATATAAGTTCTACTATGTATATAAGAGTGCCGTTATGTATATAACAGTGTCATTATGTATATAAGAGTGTCATTATGTATATAAGAGTGCCGATAAGTATATAAGAGTGCCATTATGTATATAAGAGTGCCACTATGTATATAAGAGTGCCATTATGTATATAAGAGTGCTACAATGTATATAAAAGTGCCATTATGTATATAAGAGTGCCATTATGTATATAAGAGTGCCATTATTTATATAAGAGTGTCACTATATATAAGAGTTCCATTATGTATATAAGAGTCCCACTATGTATATAAAAGTGCCAGTATGTATATAAGAGTGTCACTGTATATAAAAGTACCACTATGTATATAAGAGTCCCATTATGTATATAAGAGTGCCACTATGCATATAACAGTTCCATTATGTATATAAGAGTGCCACTACATACATGTGTGTCAGGTACCCTGGCAGTGAAGGTGTACAGTAACGTATTAATGCTTTCCTCCTCCCCTCCCCATCCTCACCTACTCTATTCATCGAACTTTTTGTCTTCTTCCTTCTCTCCATTCCTCTCATCTTTTCATCTCCTCCCCTCCACTCTTTTTCCTCTCTTTCCCCTCCCCATTCCTCCCTTTCTCTTTTTTTTATGAAAGTGCTTCCGTGATCTAGTTAAAACCTCCCACTGTCTCCCACACACAGATGAATCAATCAGTCTCACACTCCCACAGTCTTTCATACTCCCACAATCTTTTACAGTCCCACAGTCTCTCAAACTCCCACAGTTTCTCACACTCCCACAGTCTCTCACACTCCCTAAAACTCTCACACTCAATCAGTCTCTCACACTCCCACGGTCTTTCACACTTCCGCGGTCTTTCACACTCCCACAGTCTTTCACACTCTCACAGTCTCTCACATTCCCACAGTCTCTCACTCTTCCACAGTCTCTCACACTCCCACAGTCTTTCACACTCCAACAATCTCTCACTCTCCCACAGTCTCTCACACTCCCACAGTCTTTTACACTCCCACAATCTCTCACACTCCCACAGTCTCTCACACTCCCACAGTCTTTCACACTCCCACAATCACTCCCACTCCCACAATCTCTCACACTCCCACAGTCTGTCACATTCTCACAGTCTTTCACACTCCCACAATCTCTCACACTCCCACAGTCTCTCACACTCCCACAGTCTCTCACATTCCTACAGTCTCTCACACTTCCACAGTCTCTCACACTCCCAGTCTTTCACACTCCCACAGTCTCTCACACTCCCAAGTCTCACATTCCTACAGTCTCTCACATTCCTACAGTCTCTCACACTCCCAGAGTGTTTCACACTTCCACGGCGTCTCACACTCCCACAGTCTCTCACACTCCCAGAGTGTTTCACACTCCCAGAGTGTTTCACACTCCCAGAGTGTTTCACACTCCCACAGTCTCTCACACTCCCAGAGTGTTTCACACTCCCACAGTCTCTCACACTCCCAGAGTGTTTCACACTCCCACAGTCTCTCACACCTCCACAGTCTCTCACTCTCGTAGTCTCCCACGCACTCCCAGTATTACGAACACAGGTAAGAATGGCCTGTGACCGTAATGGTTTGGAGCAAAACAAACTCAGCAGTAATATTTAACTTGTATTTCCTTCCCCAGATATATATACAATTATGTACACTTATGTACACTATGTACAGGAGTTGAATATAGGTGTACCACACGGTCACAAAGGGCAGAGAGCACTGTGCTCCAACCAGCTAGAGGCAAATCTGGCAAATGCTGACAGCGAGTGAACCACATCGCCTCACCATTTGGCGGGCTCTCCTGTGATTGGACAATGAACCAAGGTACTGATTTAACGACGGGTACCCTAAAAAATCATTAAAGCCATAGCACCCGGTTTGCTGGTTGGGAGGCAGCCTATACGGGAGTTTATCTGGAGAGGGTTTCGGGGGGCAACGCCCCCGAGGCTCGGTCTGAGACCAGGCCTCATTGTGGAACAGGGTCTGATCAACCAGGCTGTTACTGCCGGCCACACGCAAACTGACGTACGAACCACAGCACGGTTGGTAAGGTACTGACTTTAGGTGCCTGTCCAGTGCCTTCTTGAAGACAGCCAGGGGTGTGTACATAGGCTGAATAAATGTAACATACTCTTTGCATGCCACACCCCACCCCAAAAGGGCTATAATAGTCAGGACTAGGCTTCCACCTCCATGGGTAGCGTGCTGCCATGGCACTAAACAATAATCGAACCGCCTTTCCTCTCAACCATCTAACTCATTAGATACGGCTCAACTTTTTCTCAAGACTTAAAGTCAAACTCTATTCTAGAGCGAGATAGCAGACAGTAGGGCTAACATTGGTTCAAGTCACCTGCGGACAGAAGCAGAATGTCCCCTCACCAAAAAAAAAAAAACACCAACATTAAAATACATTTTATATACACAAAAGGGAGGGGGGAAGAGCCAAACTACCCACATAGTCCCTAACACATCCTAACATTAATATAAATACGGGAAAGGGAATCAGCCAGCTTATTATCCTTGCCGGAATACGTAAAATTTTAATGTTAAATGGTTGCAGCCTGAGACTCCATCTCATCAGACGTGTGTTGTGTTTTTTTCATGGAGTTGAGGTAGACTAGTGGATTGTGGTCACTGTAGACTGTGACCACTTAGGACGACTCCCCCACGTAGACCTCGAATTGTTCTAATGTCAGTATCAGAGCGGGGGCTTCTTTTTCAATTGTGGCGTAGGCCCTCTGGTGAGGTTGATACTTGGCCAAGAAATAAAAAAAGAAAGCACAATACCGTGACTGGAACAATACACAATTAACCCGCAATTGAAGAAAGGAGCTTACGACGACGTTTCGGTCCGACTTGGACCATTTACAAAGTCACACTAACAGAAAGAAAGGAGAGAGGGAGGTTTATATAAGCAGCTGAGAGGGGTGGGAACAAGATAAAGTGGTGGAGGAGTAATGGTGGTAGTAGTAGTGGTAGTAGTAGTAGGAGTGGAGTTAGTCAAATACTTAGAAAGAGGAGCACGTGCTAAATGGAATTTCTTCTCTCCCAAACTCTCTACTCCAGGGAACTCTCCTGTCCTCTTGTCTTCCCTACATTTCCAGTCTCTCTAGTCTCAACAGCTCTCTCCGTTCCTTAGACATCAAACTTACTTTCTGCCAGGCTAACACTCTTCGCACTAATCTAGTTCATACCTCTCCTCCCTCTATAGATGCTCCTGGTGTCTACTCTATTTCTTGTTCCTCCTGTCCTCTTCAGTACTTTGGTGAAACTGGCTGATCTCTTTCTGACAGACTTAGGGAGCACAAAAATAGTGTTAGGCTTGCCGACACCAATAATGCTCTTTTCTGTCATGTCAGAGATCACAGTCATCCTATTGATTGGTTTTCTGCAAAAACTGTTTACCCTACATCCAACTTTCACAGTTGTCGTCTTGTTGAATCCTCCCTTATACACAACTTTCCCTGTATGAATCTTAGCCCTGGCTTTGTCTCTGTTGATGCTTTCCTTTCCCATTACATTGTTAAATGCTCCAAACTTCAGAACACCCATGACTTAACGAGTTTTTTTTTCCTTCTCCCTTCCTCTTTCCTCTTTCTTCTTTCTCCTCTGTGTTTTCTTTCTTTTGCCTTGTTTATGTTGTTCATTATTATCTTTTTTCCCCTCTGTGTTCTTGCCCCTACCCTGTGTGAGCCACTAGCTCCTTTGCAGTGCTCCTCTTTCTTAGTATTTGACTGACTCCACTCTTACTACAACTACCACTACTACTACCACCATTACTCCTCCACCACTTTGTCTTGTTCCCGCCCCTCTCGGCTGCCTATATAAACCTCCCTCTCTCCTTTCTTTCTGTTAGTGTGACTTTGTAAATGGTCCAAGTCGGACCGAAACGTCATCGTAAGCTCCTTTCTTCAATTGCGGGTTATTTGCGTATTAGCCAAGAAGTAAGCCACAGGCTGCAAGCACTCTTCCCCAGCTTTTTGTAGAAGTACTGCCCCTACCCCTGACTCACATGCATCAACCTGTATTGTAAAGGGTTTTGAAAAAATCAGGAGACAGGAGAATGGGTGTATGTAGTACAAAGTAGCCGTTTGGCTTTGTTAAAAGCGTCGTGGCACTCTGGGGTCCATTGAAATTTGTTTTTCTGACTGGTAAGTGAGGTTAGGGGCTACAACATCTGCAAAGTGCTTACATAATCGTTGGTAGAAATCTACCATCCCTAAGAAACACTGGAGGGATTTTCTATCATGAGGTACTGGGTAATTTTGAATGGCAAGGATTTTAGCAAATTTAGGGGCCACTTTACCACTACCTACTGCATGGCCCAAAAAAGTTATAGTAGACTGGCCAAAACATAACTTACATAAATTAACAGTTAACTGGTTACTTTGAAATTTCTTAAAGAGAGCTTTAAGTCTGGATATATGTTGGTCCCATGTATCGGACACCACTACGATATCATCTAGATAAGCTGCCGTGTCTTCAAGTCCTTTAATAGCCTGATCGATCAGCTTTTGGAATGATGCTGGCGAGTTTTGCATCCCGAATGGGGATACTGTGTATTGATAATGACTTCCTGGAATTTCGAAAGCAGAGATTTCCTTTGCCTTGTCTGTCAGAGGTATCTGATAGTAACCTTTAAGGAGGTCGAGTTTAGACACAAAAGTAGCCTTACCCACAAAGTCTACTACTTCATCTAAACGTGGCAGAGGGTAGGCATCTGGAATAGTGACTTCATTTACCTTCCGGTAGTTTGTACACATTCGAAAACCTCCATCAGACTTCTTTAAAAGGATGCACAGTGAAGCTCAGAGACTAGATGACTCCTCCACTTATTCGTGTTCTAATAGAAATGCCACATCCTGCTGAAGTAGCCTCTGTTTTTAAGGATTACCTCTGTATGGGGAGAGTTTAATAGGTTTAGAGTTTCCAATATCTACATCATGATATCCTAGTGTACATTTTTTTGGGACATCTGAAAATATGTCAGGGTAAGATTGTAATAGTGCTGTTAAACTTATTACAGTATTTGATTCTTAGACAGTCCCATCATTAAAGGGCTAGGGTCCTTGAGAACAGAATTTGGAAGCTTTACTTGACTTTCGGGAATGGTGTGCAAGGAGTCAGGGTCGTCTACAGATGCAGAAGACAGAGTCATTACTGGGACTTTATTTGGACCACTAAATATTTTAATCTGATTTATGTTGTAGATTTTACTCTTTGAGGGTTTATCAAGGGGAGCTACCACATAATTTACATCAGATAGTTTACTTACAATTTGCATAGGTCCCATAAATCTAGCTTTTAAGGTGTGGCCAGGTATAGGCTCCTGCACCAGCACCTTGTCTCCTGGATTGAAGGATCGAAACTTTGAGTTTCTGTCATACCTCTATTTCATAGCCTTAGCCAACTGACGGGCCACCTGCAACCTTAAAGAAGAGTTGTAGAGTGCTATGCAGGCGTCTTCTCCCATCCATCTTTCCTTGAGCACTCGATGAGGACCTCGTACGCTGTGCCCAAAGATCAGATCAAACGGACTGTACCCAGTGGACTCCTGCATAGTTTCTCTCATTGCGAACAGAAACTGAGGAAGTGTTTCATCCCAGTCTGTAGGAAAATGCATGCAATAAGTTCTCATCATTGTTTTTAATGTTTGATGAAATGTTTCCAAGGCGCCTTGGGACTGAGGATGATAAGCAGTGGATAATTTATGCGTTATTCCTAGCCCTAAACGCTTTGGCTGTAAAATTAGTACCCTGGTCACTTAGGAATGCCAAAATAGGATATGAATTTAGTTAGGGCTTTAAGAATGGCTTTGGTATTGATACTGCACATTGGGACTGCTTCTGGATACCTAGTAGCTTTTTCCATAATAGTGAACAAGAACTGGTTTCCAGACTTGGACTTAGGTAATAGACCCACACAATTAATGATAGGTAGGTACTAGACCCACACAATCAATGATTAACTCTGGAAACGGTTCTCCGTCTGCAGGTATGGAATGGAGTGGTGCAGGTTTAATGGGGTGTCCTGGTTTTCCTACTTGCTGACATTTCCTACAACAGCGGATGTGATTTTTCACATCTTGCCTTATTTTGGGCCTGTAAAATTCTTTAAGTATTCTATACAGGGTTTTGGTAATTCCTAAGTGTCCTCCTAACGAAGAATTGTGGGCTATATTTAAAATTTGTCATCTAAACTTTTTAGGAGCTACCAATCTATCTGTCTTTTGGCTTCCCTCTACCTCCTTACCAGTCTCTGTGCAGATCAATAAATCGTTTTTAATTTCATATTTGACTGGGTGATCTGAGTGGGATTCACCCATGGCTGCCTGAAAAGCGGAATTCAAGGAAGGATCTTTTCGCTGTTCTTCCCGAAAGGACAGTCCCTCAGGCTTGGAGGCTGAGATATCCAGCAATCCTGCAACCCTGGAATAGGAAGGCTTGATCTGGGTCTGTTCACTAAATTTATGATTCTCTGGCCAGTTTTCCTCGTAAAACAAATTTTTTACTCCTAGATCAGAGTCGTCCATGGATAGGCCTGCATTCTCGGTGGCCATCCCTTGGGATTTTGCCTGAGTTATAGCCAATATCGGAGAAGAATTAGTCACTGTAGGTTCTGGACATTTTGTGGAATTAATAATGTTATTACCCAGTAATAACATGACATCTTTCATAGTGAATCCGTCAGAAACCCCTACAATCAAATATCCAGTGTAATATTTACTATGTAAAGGGACAGAAAATACTGCTCCTCCAAATGCTTTTAAAAGAACTGATGGGTGCAATGACATTTTTTCAGAGAGGGGAAGTACTCCCTCTCTTTTAAGGGAACAATAAGCTCTGTGTCCATAAAAGTTATTACTTCCATTATCTTTTCATTCTCCTGAAGGGAGATATGGCATGTACTGTAGTATGGGGTCATATCACACTCTACTTCTTTCTGGTTCATCTCAAAAGGGAGGATATTTATTTTACCTATGGGTGGGGCTTAACTGGGGAGTTTGACTTAACATGACCGGGTTTATGGCAACAAAACCATGTTACCTCTTGTTTTACTTTTACTCCCTGATGATTTTGTGGTTGGTGCCAGTCTGTGTACTGACGTCATTGTTCACCGTGTTGAGCATGAGTTTGATGTCGATCACCAGGTTGACCATGAGTTTGATATCGTTGCTCACCAGGTGACTTAGTTGGTTGGCGTTATTGTTCACCTTCATCCTGCCACTTCGTCCTCTAGTCAGGAACTCTTCTCTGACGATCTCTACTCATTCCAGGCTGTTGGGAAGAAAGATTAAACCGCTCGGAGAAGGAGCGGTTAGTCTCAAAAGTGTCAGTCAGTCAGGCTGCTTCCAATGCAGTGGTCAACGAATGATCTTCAAGAAAGACTCTAACCTCTGGTCCAACAGATTCCAGCAGGTTATCCACTAAAAGTAACTGCACCAAGTCTGAGAAGTTGGCGACACCACTTGCCTTGTACCACTTGGTAAAGGCTTTCGACTGCTGTCTTTCAAAGTCTACATGAGACTGACCCAGCTGACGCTTGCCCAATTTGAATTTCCTTGGCGGGAATACACTGATAAGCCCCAAGAACCATGGTTTTTAACTACCCGATAGTTAACAAATTCTTCATTATTCAACACAGATGTGAACTCTTGTGCCTTACCATACAACCCTGTATGCACCAACGCTGCCCAATACTCTTCAGGCCACCTTAATGGTCGAGCTTGGTTATCAAATGCCTCGAAAAACTGCTCAGGCTCGGCTTCAACAAAATGAGGAACTAGCTGCACTTCCTTTTGCACGTTAAAGTAGTCACCCACAGTCTGCTTAAATTGCATCCTCTCCGTCTCTCTATCAAACTTCTCCTTAGCAAATGCTCGCGGCTCCCTTGTTGTTTCAAGATTGAGTTTGGCTAACTCAAGTGCCAATGAAGCGGACTCACCCTGAGACAAACCCTGTGCGCCACATGCTTCACGAGACTGCTGGTCTGCTGGCATGCAATGAGTATGTTACATTTATTCCGCGTCTGTACACACTCCCATATAGGCTGCCTCCCAACCAGCGAACCGGGTGCTAAGGGTTTAACGATTTTTTAGGGTACCCGTCATTAAATCAGTACCTTGGTTTATTGTCCAATCACAGGCGAGCCCGCCAAATGCTGAGGTGACGTGAACTTCACTCGCAGTCAGCATTTGCCAGACTTGCCTCTAGCTGGTTGAAGCACAGTGCTCTCTCTCTGGCTTCTGTCTTTGCCCTTTGTCACCGTGTGGTACACTTATATTCAACTCATGTACATAGTGTACATAATTGTATATATATCTGGTGAAGGAAATACAAGTTAAATATTACCGCTGAGTTTGTTTTGCTCCAAACCCATTACGACCAGGTCACAGGCCATTCTTACCTGTGTTCGTAATATATGAAGCTCTGTCTCCCACAAGCTTCTACAGTCTCCAAAATACTTTCACAATCTTCCATAGTCTCCCACATTATACCAAACACTCCCACAGTCTTCCACACTTCTACGGTTTGCCCGAACACTCACTGGCTCCCACACTCTCCCACAGTTCCCTCTGCTTTCCAAAGTTTCCCACACTTTTGCAGTGTCTCCCACAGTCATACACAGGCTCTTTTATATTCTCAGTTTCCAACTTACTCCCACATACACTCAGACCTTCCTAAACACTCCCACAAATTCCCACATCACCCACATCCACTCAGACTCTTCTAAACACTCGCAAATTCTCCCACAAATTCCCACAATCCCCAACATACTCCCACATCCACTCACTCTCCTAAACACTAACACGGTCTCCCACACACTCCCACAATCTCTCACAGTCTCCCCACAAGAAGGTAATCCGGAGTTTTCAAATAAATCTGAACGGTAATTAGAACGTAATTTTGCTTTATATTGAAGAGTTTAAGAGGAAAGTTGTTAATATAACCGAGAAGCTGAGGCTGGTGGTGCTGATGGTGGTGCTGGTGGTGGTGGTGCTGATGGTGGTGCTGATGGTGGTGGTGGTGCTGATAGTAGTGGTGGTGCTGATGGTGGTGGTGGTGCTAGTGGTGGTGATGGTGCTAGTGGTGCTGATGGTGGTGGTGGTGCTAGTGGTGCTGATGGTGGTTGTGGTGCTAGTGGTGCTGATGGTGGTGGTGGTGCTGATAGTAGTGGTGGTGCTGATGGTGGTGGTGGTGCTGATGGTAGTGGTGGTGCTAGTGGTGCTGATGGTGGTGGTGCTGATGGTGGTGCTGATGGTGGTGGTGGTGCTAGTGGTGCTGATGGTGGTGGTGGTGCTGATGGTTGTGGTGGTGCTAGTGGTGCTGCTGGTGGTGGTGGTGCTGATGGTGGTCGTGGTGCTAGTGGTGCTGATGGTGGTGGTGGTGCTAGTGGTTCTGATGGTGGTGGTGGTGCTGATGGTGGTGCTGATGGTGGTGCTGATGGTGGTGGTGGTGCTAGTGGTGCTGATGGTGGTGGTGGTGCTGATAGTAGTGGTGGTGCTGATGGTGGTGGTGGTGGTGCTGATGGTGGTGGTGGTGCTGATAGTAGTGGTGGTGCTGATGGTGGTGGTGGTGCTGATGGTGGTGCTGATGGTAGTGGTGGTGCTAGTGGTGCTGATGGTGGTGCTGATGGTGGTGGTGGTGCTAGTGGTGCTGATGGTAGTGGTGGTGCTAGTGGTGCTGATGGTGGTGCTGATGGTGGTGCTGATTGTGGTGGTGGTGCTAGTGGTGCTGATGGTGGTGGTGGTGCTGATGTTATTGCTGATGGTGGTGGTGGTGCTAGTGGTGCTGATGGTGGTGGTGGTGCTGATAGTAGTGGTGGTGCTGATGGTGGTGGTGCTGATGGTGGTGCTGGTGGTGCTGATGGTGGTGCTGGTGGTGCTGATAGTATTGGTGGTGCTGATGGTGGTGGTGGTGCTGATAGTAGTGGTGGTGCTGATGGTGGTGGTGCTGCTGATGCTGTGGTTGTGCTTGTAGTGGTGGTGGTGGTGGTACTGGGAGTTGTGGTGGTGGTGCTGATTGTGGTGTTGGTGCTGGTTGTGCTGGTAGTGGTGCTGCTGGTGGTGCTGATAGTAGTGGTGGTGCTGATGGTGCTGGTGCTGATAGTAGTGGTGGTGCTGATGGTGCTGGTGGTGCTGATAGTAGTGGTGGTGCTGATGGTGGTGGTGCTGCTGATGCTGTGGTTGTGCTTGTAGTGGTGGTGGTGGTGCTGGGAGTTGTGGTGGTGGTGCTGATGGTGGTGGTGCTGGTAGTGGTGGTGGTTCTGCTGGTGGTGTTGTTGATGCTGGTTCTGCTGGTGGGGGTGCTACTGGTGGTGCTGATGTTGGAGGTGCTGGTAGTGGTGGTGGTGCTGCTGGTGGTGTTGTTGATGCTGGTGTGGTGCTGCTGGTGGTGCTGATGGTCGTGGTGGTGGTGGTGCTGATGGTTCTAGTGATGTTGGTGGTGCTGGTGCTGCTGATGGTGCTGTTGTGTTGGTGGTGGTGCTGGTGGTCGGGCTGGTAGTGCTGTTAATGGTGGTGCTGGTAGTGCTGGAGGGGCTGGTGGTGGTGCTGATGGTACTGGTGGTCGTGCTGGTAGTGTTGCTGCTGGTGGTGCTGGTGCTGTTGGTGCTGCTGCTGGTGGCGCTGCTGCTGTTGCTGATGGTGGTGGTGCTGCTGGTGGTGGTAACGATGGTGATTCTGCTGGTGCTGCTAGTAGTGCTGTGGGAGGTGGTGCTTCTGGTGGTGGTGCTAGTGCTGGTGTTGGTGACGGTGGTACTGCGTGTAGTGCTGCTGCTGGTACTGGTGGTGGTGTTAGTGCTGCTGCTGGTGGTGATATTTTTGTTGATACTGGTTGTGCTGCTTGTGGTGCTGGTGGTGATACTTCTTCTGCTGCCACTGGTGGTGGTGGTGCTGCTGGAGGTGTTCGTGGTGCTGTTACTGGTTGGGCTGGTAGGGCAGCTGGAGCTGCTGCTGGTAGAGCAGCTGGAGCTTCTGCTGGTAGGGCAGCTGGAGTTGTTGCTGGAAGGTCATCTGGTGCTGTTGCTGGTAGTACAGATGGTGCTGGTGGTGGTAGGGCAGCTGGTGCTGTTGCTGGTATGGCAGCTGGTGCTGCTGCTGGTAGGGCTGCTGGAGCTGTTGCTGGTAGAGTAGCTGGTGCTGTTACTGGTAGTGGAGATGGTGCTGTTGCTGGTAGGACAGCTGGTGCTGTTGCTGGTATGGTAGCTGGTGCTGCTGCTGGTAAGGCTGCTGGAGCTGTTACTGGCAGGGCTGCTGGAGCTGTTACTGGCAGGGCAGCTGGTGCTGTTACTGGCAGGGCAGCTGGTGCTGATGGTGCCGTAAGACATATCTTGTTATGTTGTCTTCACCTCGCAGTGTCTTAAATTGGTGAGATTTGTATTAAAATTTAAATACGTGGTGGTAGTGATAGTGCTGATAGTGGTAGTGGTGGTAGTGATAGTGCTGATAGTGGTAGTGGTGGTAGTGATAGTGCTGATAGTGGCAGTGGTGGTAGTGTTAGTGCTGATAGTGGTAGTGATGGTAGTGATAGTGCTGATAGTGGTAGTGATAGTGCTGATAGTGGTAGTGGTGGTAGTGATAGTGCTGATAGTTGTAGTGGTGGTAGTGATAGTGCTGATAGTGGTAGTGGTGGTAGTGATAGTGGTGGTAGTGATAGTGCTGATAGTGGTAGTGGTGTAGTGATAGTGCTGATAGTGGTAGTGGTGATAGTGATAGTGCTGATAGTGGTAGTGGTGGTAGTGATAGTGCTGATAGTGGTAGTGGTGGTAGTGATAGTGCTGATAGTGGTAGTGGTGGTAGTGATAGTGCTGATAGTGGTAGTGGTGGTAGTGATAGTGCTGATAGTGACAGTGGTGGTAGTCATAGGGGTGGTAGTGATAGTGCTGATAGTGGTAGTGGTGTAGTGATAGTGCTGATAGTGTTAGTGGTGGTAGTGATAGTGCTGATAGTGGTAGTGGTGTAGTGATAGTGCTGATAGTGGTAGTGGTGGTAGTGATAGTGCTGATAGTGGAAGTGGTGGTATTGATAGTGCTGATAGTGGTAGTGGTGGTAGTGATAGTGCTGATAGTGGTAGTGGTGGTAGTGATAGTGCTGATAGTGGTAGTGGTGGTAGTGATAGTGCTGATAGTGGCAGTGGTGGTAGTAATAGTGCTGATAGTGGTAGTGGTGGTAGTGTTAGTGCTGATAGTGGTAGTGATGGTAGTGATAGTGCTGATAGTGGTAGTGGTGGTAGTGATAGTGCTGATAGTGGCAGTGGTGGTAGTAATAGTGCTGATAGTGGTAGTGGTGGTAGTGATAGTGCTGATAGTGGTAGTGATAGTGCTGATAGTGGTAGTGGTGGTAGTGATAGTGCTGATAGTGGTAGTGATGGTAGTGATAGTTCTGGTAGTTGTGGTAGTGATAGTGCTGATAGTGGCAGTGGTGGTAGTGATAGTGGTGGTAGTGATAGTGCTGATAGTGGTAGTGGTGGTAGTGATAGTGCTGATAGTGGTAGTGGTGTAGTGATAGTGCTGATAGTGGTAGTGATAGTGCTGATAGTGGTAGTGATAGTGGTAGTGATAGTGGTAGTGATAGTGGTAGTGATAGTGCTGATAGTGGTAGTGATAGTGCTGATAGTGGTAGTGGTGGTAGTGATAGTGCTGATAGTGATAGTAGTGGTAGTGATAGTGCTGATAGTGATAGTGGTGGTAGTGATAGTGCTGATAGTGGTAGTGGTGGTAGTGATAGTGGTAGTGGTATTGGTGGTATTGGTGTTATTGGTAGTAATGGTGGTAGTAATGTTAAGGTGTAAGCTGGTCGTGGTGGGTTTAGTGGTGATAGTGGTAGTGGTGGTGATGGTATGGTGATAGTGATGGTGGTGGTAGTAGTGGTAGTGGTGGTAGTTGTTGTGGTGATAGAGGTGGTGGTAGTGGTAGTAGTGGTGATGGCGGTGGTAGTAATGATAGTTGTAGTAATGTAGTGGTCAATGGTAGTGGTAATGGTAGTAGTGATGGTAGTGGTGGTAGTGATAGTGGAGGTGGTAGTAGTAGTGGTGTTGGTGATAGTGATAATTGTGGTAGTAGTGGTGGAAGTAGTGGTAGTGGTATGGTAGTAGTGTTGATGGTAGTGGTAGTAGTGGTATGGTAGTAGTAGTAGTGGTAATGGTGGTAGTGGTGGTGGTGGTAGTAGTAGTGGTGGTGGTTGTGGTGATAGTGGTAATGGTGGTGGTGGTAGTAGTGGTGGTGGTGGTGGTGGTGGTAGTAGTTGTGGTAGTTATAGTAGGGGTGGTGGTGGTAGTGGTGGTACTGATAGTAGGGGTGGTGGTGGTAGTAGTGGTGGTGATAGTGGTAGTGATGGTGGTGATGCTGCTGCTGTTTCACTTCTTGAAGTTGTTAATTCAACAGATAAGAAATACTGCTGCTCAGAGTCTCTCAACATGATCACACCAACATGGTCAAAATACTGCTGCTCAGAGTCTTTCAACATGATCATACCAACATGGTCAAAATACTGCTGCTCAGAGTCTCTCAACATGATCACACCAACATGGTCAAAATACTGCTGCTCAGAGTCTTTCAACATGATCATACCAACATGGTCAAAATACTGCTGCTCAGAGTCTCTCAACATTATCATACCAACATGGTCAAAATACTGCTGCTCAGAGTCTCTCAACATGATCATACCAACATGGTCAAAATACTGCTGCTCAGAGTCTCTCAATATGATCATACCAACATGGTCAAAATACTGCTGGCTCAGAGTCTCTCAACATGATCATACCAACATGGTCAAAATACTGCTGCTCAGAGTCTCTCAACATGATCATACCAACATGGTCAAAATACTGCTGCTCAGAGTCTCTCAACATGATCATACCAACATGGTCAAAATACTGCTGCTCAGAGTCTCTCAACATGATCATACCAACATGGTCAAAATACTGCTGCTCAGAGTCTCTCAACATTATCATGCCAACATGGTCAAAATACTGCTGCTCAGAGTCTCTCAACATTATCATGCCAACATGGTCAAAATACTGCTGCTCAGAGTCTCTCAACATGATCATACCAAAATGGTCAAAATACTGCTGCTCAGAGTCTCTTAACATGATCATACCAACATGGTCAAAATACTGCTGCTCAGAGTCTCTCAACATTATCATGCCAACATGGTCAAAATACTGCTGCTCAGAGTCTCTCAACATTATCATACCAACATGGTCAAAATACTGCTGCTCAGAGTCTCTCAACATGATCATACCAACATGGTCAAAATACTGCTGCTCAGAGTCTCTCAACATGATCATACCAACATGGTCAAAATATTGCTGCTCAGAGTCTCTCAACATGATCATACCAACATGGTCAAAATACTGCAGCTCAGAGTCTCTCAACATGATCATACCAACATGGTCAAAATACTGCTGCTCAGAGTCTCTCAACATGATCATACCAACATGGTCAAAATATTGCTGCTCAGAGTCTCTCAACATGATCATACCAACATGGTCAAAATACTGCTGCTCAGAGTCTCTCAACATGATCATACTAACATGGTCAAAATACTGCTGCTCAGAGTCTCTCAACATTATCATGCCAACATGGTCAAAATACTGCTGCTCAGAGTCTCTCAACATTATCATGCCAACATGGTCAAAATACTGCTGCTCAGAGTCTCTCAACATTATCATGCCAACATGGTCAAAATACTGCTGCTCAGAGTCTCTCAACATTATCACACCAACATGGTCAAAATACTGCTGGCTCAGAGTCTCTCAACATGATCACACCAACATGGTCAAAATACTTCTGGCTCAGAGTCTCTAAACATGATCACACCAACATGGTCAAAATACTGCTGGCTCAGAGTCTCTCAACATGATCACACCAACATGGTCAAAATACTGCTGGCTCAGAGTCTCTCAACATGATCACACCAACATGGTCAAAATACTGCTGCTCAGAGTCTCTCAACATGATCACACCAACATGGTCAAAATACTGCTGCTCAGAGTCTCTCAACATGATCATACCAACATGGTCAAAATACTGCTGCTCAGAGTCTCTCAACATTATCATACCAACATGGTCAAAATACTGCTGCTCAGAGTCTCTCAACATGATCATACCAACATGGTCAAAATACTGCTGCTCAGAGTCTCTCAACATGATCATGCCAACATGGTCAAAATACTGCTGGCTCAGAGTCTCTCAACATGATCACACCAACATGGTCAAAATACTGCTGGCTCAGAGTCTCTCAACATGATCACACCAACATGGTCAAAATACTGCTGCTCAGAGTCTCTCAACATGATCACACCAACATGGTCAAAATACTGCTGCTCAGAGTCTCTCAACATGATCATACCAACATGGTCAAAATACTGCTGCTCAGAGTCTCTCAACATGATCATACCAACATGGTCAAAATACTGCTGCTCAGAGTCTCTCAACATGATCATACCAACATGGTCAAAATACTGCTGCTCAGAGTCTCTCAACATTATCATACCAACATGGTCAAAATACTGCTGCTCAGAGTCTCTCAACATTATCATACCAACATGGTCAAAATACTGCTGCTCAGAGTCTCTCAACATGATCATGCCAACATGGTCAAAATACTGCTGCTCAGAGTCTCTCAACATTATCATGCCAACATGGTCAAAATACTGCTGCTCAGAGTCTCTCAACATGATCATACCAACATGGTCAAAATACTGCTGCTCAGAGTCTCTCAACATATCATACCAACATGGTCAAAATACTGCTGCTCAGAGTCTCTCAACATATCATGCCAACATGGTCAAAAACTGCTGCTCAGAGTCTCTCAACATATCATCCAACATGGTCAAAAAACTGCTGCTCAGAGTCTCTCAACATGATCATACCAACATGGTCAAAATACTGCTGGCTCAGAGTCTCTCAACATGATCACACCAACATGGTCAAAATACTGCTGGCTCAGAGTCTCTCAACATGATCACACCAACATGGTCAAAATACTGCTGCTCAGAGTCTCTCAACATGATCACCAACATGGTCAAAATACTGCTGGCTCAGAGTCTCTCAACATGATCACACCAACATGGTCAAAATACTGCTGCTCAGAGTCTCTCAACATGGTCAAAATACTGCTGGCTCAGAGTCTCTCAACATGATCATACCAACATGGTCAAAATACTGCTGCTCAGAGTCTCTCAACATTATCATACCAACATGGTCAAAATACTGCTGTTCAGAGTCTCTCAACATGATCATACCAACATGGTCAAAATACTGCTGCTCAGAGTCTCTCAACATGATCATGCCAACATGGTCAAAATACTGCTGGCTCAGAGTCTCTCAACATGATCATACCAACATGGACAAAATACTGCTGCTCAGAGTCTCTCAACATGATCACACCAACATGGTCAAAATACTGCTGCTCAGAGTCTCTCAACATATCATACCAACATGGTCAAAATACTGCTGCTCAGAGTCTCTCAACATGATCATACCAACATGGTCAAAATACTGCTGCTCAGAGTCTCTCAACATGATCATCAACATGGTCAAAATACTGCTGCTGAGTCTCTCAACATTATCAACCAACATGGTCAAAATACTGCTGCTCAGAGTCTCTCAACATGATCATACCAACATGGTCAAAATACTGCTGCTCAGAGTCTCTCAACATGATCATACCAACATGGTCAAAATACTGCTGCTCAGAGTCTCTCAACATGATCATACCAACATGGTCAAAATACTGCTGCTCAGAGTCTCTCAACATTATCATACCAACATGGTCAAAATACTGCTGACTCAGAGTCTCTCAACATTATCAAGACAACATGGTCAAAACTTCAACTTTATTAGAGTGTGCAATCTTGTATGGCTTTCAAACTTTTATAATTTCTAGCGACGAGACTTCTAAAACTTTTTCAAGAGTATTTATGAAACGAAAAATAAAAAATAATATATATATATGAAAATAATATTACATACACACACACACACACACACACACATACACACACACACACACACACACATACACACACACACACACACACATATATATATATATATGTATATATATATCATTGAAAGCCGTATTATTAATATCAATTTAAGTAGTGAATTTTTTTTTAATAAATGTGAGTAAAGTGTTCCTGGAAGCATTATAGAACCTGCTTTGTTTGGGCTGTGTTAACACTGTACTGAAGCCTTTATTAAAACCTGTAAATTCGTTATTGCGATTCTAATGGACGACATTATTGGAACCGATGTCACTCCTCTCACTGAGCTGATAATCCTTACCAATCCCCTTCACTCCTTTCTCCTTCCTTCCTTCTCTCTCTCTCTCTCTCTTTCTTTATCTCTCTCTCTACCTACAACCCATCCGCTTACCCACAAGCATCAATGCACTGTTGTGAGAACAGTCAGTTGAGTAACTGTTAATGGAGTCTTAAACAGTTTAAACATGACTGTGTTACATGAGCCGCCCACACTGGCTACTCGTTTTCTGTTCGCATAGTAGACCTTACCTGAAGGCTGCCTGGAGGGTGTTTTGAGGGGTCAACGCCCACGTGGACCGGTCCCAGACCAGGCTTCCTGGAAGATTAAGGACTGATTAACCAGGCTGTTACTGCTTGCCACACACAGTCCAACGTACGAACCACTGCCCGGCTGGTATTGATTTAAGGATCTTGTTCAGTTCCCTCTTGAAGACTGCCTGAAGTTTGCTGGTAATTCCCTATATGCAGGGAGGGAGGGCGATCAAGAGACCCCGGGGGCCATTGACACTCATAGATTTCTGTCTTTGCGTCCCTGCTTTTTACTGGAGGTATTTTGCACCAATTCCTCTAGGATTTTCCAGGTGTATAAAATAATGTATCTTTCTCGGCGACGTTCTAAGAAATAGAGTTGAAGGGACTTCCATCGTTCCAAGTACTTCAGATGCTTGACAGAGTGTAAATGAGCAGTGGAAGTTTTCTGTACCTTTTCCAACTCAGCAATCTCGCCTACATTGAAGGTGACCCTCAGTATACAGCAGTGTTCCAGCCTGGGGAGAACAAGTGACTTGAGGAGTATCATCATAGGATTAGCATCTCTTGTCTTGAAAGTTCTAGTTATCCAGCCAATCATTTTTCTTGCTGTAGCAATGTCAACATTCTGTGATCCTTGAATGTAAGATCTCTCGATATCATTTCTCCCAAGTCTAACATTTGGGACTTTCGCTCTGTTAAATGGTTTGAGTTTGTCCTGTATTCCGTTAAAGTCTTTATTTCCAACACTGAGATAATGAAGCAACAGCGACACCCACCTCAGCCTCGGTGCGCCGTCAAGCAAGACCCATGATAGGCTGGGTAACAGAACACGTGCAGGGAAACGGTAAAAAATTCCGACACAAATGCAGTTTCGCCCACACAGTAGGTTTTATCAAGTCACAAACGGATCTACCTGGGTAAAGAGTACGAGTGTATATATAGGGTGGAGAATGCTGGGTTGACTGAATTTGAGACGGACTTTCAAGGGACCTCCGAGAATGGTAGGTTGGATCCGAGAGAGACCTGCACGGGACGGGCGGGTGTGTAAGTTATGTACCATAACGATGACGAAGTTTCTTGGCAAGGGCTTCAGCTGTCATAGAAGCCGATGATCTGGTTGAAATTGTTCGATATACAGATAAGAGATGATTCCAGAATTCTGCGGTATTGAGTGTCTGCTTCCCTGACGATAAGTCTTCCGTTTCTGTAGTTGATTAAATGGTTTTGGAAATTTCGGTGTTGAACGCAGGCGTTCCTTAAATCGTCGGTTCTGTCTGCGTAATGGTGTTCTGAAATACGTGTTTTGAGGTCTCTGGATGTCCCGCTCACATATAATTGCAAGGGATTATGTATACCCTTCAGAAGGTTGAATCTTGTCCTGTTACTATTGATGGTGGTGGATGTGGAGGTAGACACTTGGAATGAGGTATTATAAAAGATGTTGGAAACGTGTTTGGCAACGGAGTTGGTGGGGAGCACTGTATCTCCTCTCTGCAGTATCTTGTCTGGGATGTTATATACCCGGCGTCTGCAGTCTCTAATGAAGTGACAAGGATAGTGAAGTTTAGAAAATACTTGTTCAATGAGGGAGCATTCTTCCTCAAGGAACTCACTGCTGCAGATTCGGAAGGCACGAATGAAAAAGCTTATAATTAATCACGTTTGGTTTTGTTGTCGTGATGGAAGTAGAAATGGAAAAGATCTTGTTGGTAGGTTTTCGATAGACTTTAAAAGGAAGTTCATGGTCAGCTTTGCAGAGAAGAACATCAAGGAAAGGAAGAGTGTTGTCGACTTCTTCTTCTAGTGTGACCTGGATTGAGGGCTCGACCTGGTTGAGTTCGTGTTGGAGAGCTTGAACGTTGAAGCGTCTGGGAGTTATGATGAGAATGTTGTCAACATAACGGAGCCAAGTGACAGAAGAGGGAATAATAAGAGGAAAAATCGCTCGGCTTCCAGATGTTCCATGTACAGGTTCGCCAGTACGGCACTAAGTGGCGCCACTAGTGCCAGTACGGCACTAAGTGGTGCCACTAGTGCCAGTACGGCACTAATTGGCGAACCCATAGGAAGTCCAAAAATCTGTTGAAAAAGATGACTTTCGGTCGCTTTCATCGACCTTGTTGAACAATGTGCTGGCATTACATGTTTCTCTTTCGAAAATCACATTTTTCAGCAGACTTTTGGACTACAAAAATATGTGATAAAATTGTCGCTATTGTTTGTATTTCTTATTATGAATTTTAAACCCATTAAAGGTCAAGTATCTGTCTTGGTTTAAATATCAAGGTTAATTATAGTAGTTTAAACCCTGTTAAGAAATAGCTTTATCATCAAGGTAAAATATAATAGCTTAACCCCGTTAAGGACTACTTTAAATGGCTAGTTTAGATATCTAGGTTAAATATAATAATATAAACGACTGAACTAAATGGCTTAAGGTTTAATAGCAGTTCAAAGCGTAAGGTAAACACACTGTTAAGATTAGGTTACTGAGACATCTTGAGGAAGTGCTAAACCCGTTAGGGGCTTACAGCACCTGCGGAATGGGAGGCAATCAAGTTTGATCCAAGGAAAATTAAGGTAGCGCTGATTCCTTGGATCAAGAGCCCTTCTCTACACTCAAGGCACCCGCATGAAGTGATGGATTATTATTATAATTATTATTATTATAATTATAATAATTATTATTATTTATTTCAACAAAGCGGCCGTCCCCCACCGAGGCAGGGTGACCACCGAGGCAGGGTGACCACCGAGGCAGGGTGACCACCAAGGCAGGGTGACCACCAAGGCAGGGTGACCACCGAGGCAGGGTGACCACCGAGGCAGGGTGACCACCGAGGCAGGGTGACCACCGAGGCAGGGTGACCACCGAGGCAGGGTGACCACCGAGGCAGGGTGACCACCAAGGCAGGGTGACCACCGAGGCAGGGTGACCACCGAGGCAGGGTGACCACCGAGGCAGGGTGACCACCGAGGCAGGGTGACCACAGAGGCAGGGTGACCACCTAGGCAGGGTGACCACCGAGGCAGGGTGACCACCGAGGCAGGGTGACCACCGAGGCAGGGTGACCACAAAGGCAGGGTGACCACCTAGGCAGGGTGACCACCGAGGCAGGGTGACCACCGAGGCAGGGTGACCACCGAGGCAGGGTGACCACCGAGGCAGGGTGACCACCGAGGCAGGGTGACCACCGAGGCAGGGTGACCACCGAGGCAGGTTGACCCGAAAAAAAAGAAAACTACAAAGTTTATACTCTTTTTACATTAAGTAATTTCTGCAAAAGGGATTACTTGCCCCTTGCTCCTGGTAATTATTATTATAATTATTATTATTATTATTATTATTATTATTATTATTATTATTATTATTTGTCAGTGTAGATACAAATATTATTTACTGAAAGACTTGATGCGTGTGGGAGGCTGTACCATGTGTCAGGCAGACACTGTACCATGTGTCAGGCAGACACTGTACCATGTGTCAGGCAGACACTGTACCATGTGTCAGGCAGACACTAGGCCCACCACACATGTGTCAGGCAGACACTGTACCATGTGTCAGGCAGACACTGTACCATGTGTCAGGCAGACACTGGGCCTACCACACACGTGTGTCAGGCAGACACTGTACCATGTGTCAGGCAGACACTGGGCCTACCACACACGTGTGTCAGGCAGACACTGTACCATGTGTCAGGCAGACACTGGGCCTACCACACACGTGTGTCAGGCAGACACTGTACCATGTGTCAGGCAGACACTGGGCCTACCACACACACGTGTGTCAGGCAGACACTGGGTCTTCCACACACACGTGTCAGGCAGACACTTGGCCTACCACACACACGTGTCAGGCAGACACTGGGTCTTCCACACACACGTGTCAGGCAGACACTTGGCCTACCACACACACGTGTCAGGCAGACACTGGGTCTCCCACACACACACGTGTCAGACAGACACTTGGCCTACCACACACGTGTCAGGCAGACACTGGGCCTACCACACACAGGTGTCAGGCAGACACTGTGCCTACCACACACACGTGTCAGGCAGACACTGGGTCTTCCACACACACGTGTCAGGCAGACACTGGGCCTAATACACACATATGGACCACGATTCAGTCCCTTCCATTCTGTTTGTTTATTGACAGTCGTCCATTACTACTCACCTGGACATTGAGATAAGGAAACAACTGGATGTGTCTTGCAAGAGTAAAAGCCGAGACATAACGGATGAAGAGACAGTAATGTTACAGGAGAATACTTTGAGAATTTGATGAACATAGAGGATGAAATGGTGTCTAAAGTATGGAGGAATTAAATCATTTAGAATAAGCTAAGAGTCGGATATTAGTATGAAGGGAGTGAAGGAATAATTATATATAAAAAGAGGAAAAGCAGCAAGGATGGATGAAATTATGACTGCAAAACTGAAGGCAGGTGGGGAATAAAGGGTTAGAATAATTTACCTTTGTTTAATGTGTGTGAAAGAAGGGAATGCAGCCAAGAGTTGGCTGAGATAATGTGTGGTTACACTGTTGCGTGCGCCGGGTGTGCTGCACTGTTGCGTGCGCCGGTTGTGCTACACTTGCGTGCGTCGGGTGTGCTGCAATGTTGCGTGCGCCGGGTGTGCTACACTGTTGCGTGCGTCGGGTGTGCTGCAATGTTGCGTGCGCCGGGTGTGCTACACTTGCGTGCGTCGGGTGTGCTGCACTGTTGCGTGCGCCGGGTGTGCTACACTGTTGCGTGCGTCGGGTGTGCTGCAATGTTGCGTGCGCCGGGTGTGCTACACTGTTGCGTGCGCCGGGTGTGCTGCACTGTTGCGTGCGCCGGGTGTGCTACACTGTTGCGTGCGCCGGGTGTGCTGCACTGTTGCGTGCGCCGGGTGTGCTACACTGTTGCGTGCGCCGGGTGTGCTGCAATGATGCGTGCGCCGGGTGTGCTACACTTGCGTGCGTCGGGTGTGCTGTAATGTTGCGTGCGCCGGGTGTGCTACACTGTTGCGTGCGTCGGGTGTGCTGCAATGTTGCGTGCGCCGGGTGTGCTACACTGTTGCGTGCGCCGGGTGTGCTGCACTGTTGCGTGCGCCGGGTGTGCTACACTGTTGCGTGCGCCGGGTGTGCTGCACTGTTGCGTGCGTCGGGTGTCCTGCACTGTTGCGTGCGCCGGGTGTGCTACACTTGCGTGCGTCGGGTGTGCTGTAATGTTGCGTGCGCCGGTTGTGCTACACTGTTGCGTGCGTCGGGTGTGCTGCACTGTTGCGTGCGTCGGGTGTCCTGCACTGTTGCGTGCGCCGGGTGTGCTACACTTGCGTGCGTCGGGTGTGCTGTAATGTTGCGTGCGCCGGTTGTGCTACACTGTTGCGTGCGTCGGGTATGCTGCAATGTTGCGTGCGTCGGGTGTCCTGCACTATTGCGTGCGCCGGGTGTGCTACACTGTTTCGTGTGCCGGGTGTGCTACACTGTTGCGTGCGTCGGGTGTGCTGCAATGTTGCGTGCGCCGGGTGTGCTGCACTGTTGCGTGCGCCGGGTGTGCTACACTGTTGCGTGCGTCGTGTGTGCTGCACTGTTGCGTGCGCCGGGTGTGCTGCAATGTTGGGTGCGCCGGGTGTGCTACACTGTTGCGTGCGCCGGGTGTGCTACACTGTTGCGTGCGCCGGGTGTGCTACACTGTTGCGTGCGCCGGGTGTGCTACACTGTTGCGTGCGTCGGGTGTGCTGCAATGTTGCGTGCGCCGGGTGTGCTACACTGTTGCGTGCGCCGGGTGTGCTACACTGTTGCGTGCGCCGGGTGTGCTGCAATGTTGCGTGCGCCGGGTGTGCTGCAATGTTGCGTGCGCCGGGTGTGCTGCAATGTTGCGTACGCCGGGTGTGCTGCACTGTTGCGTGCGCAGGGTGTGCTACACTGTTGCGTGCGCCGGGTGTGCTGCACTTTGCGTGCACCGGGTGTGCTACACTGTTGCGTGCGCCGGGTGTACTACACTGTTGCGTGCGCCGGGTGTGCTGCAATGTTGCGTGCGCCGGGTGTGCTGCAATGTTGCGTGCGCCGGGTGTGCTGCACTGTTGCGTGCGCCGGGTGTACTACACTGTTGTGTGCGCCGGGTGTGCTGCACTGTTGCGTGCGCCGGGTGTGCTACACTGTTGCGTGCGTCGGGTGTGCTACACTGTTGCGTGCGTCGGGTGTACTACACTGTTGCGTGCGCCGGGTGTGCTACACTGTTGCGTGCGTCGGGTGTGCTGCAATGTTGGGTGCGCCGGGTGTGCTACACTGTTGCGTGCGCCGGGTGTGCTACACTGTTGCGTGCGCCGGGTGTGCTGCAATGTTGCGTGCGCCGGGTGTGCTGCAATGTTGCGTGCGCCGGGTGTGCTGCAATGTTGCGTGCGCCGGGTGTGCTGCACTGTTGCGTGCGCAGGGTGTGCTACACTGTTGCGTGCGCCGGGTGTGCTGCACTTTTGCGTGCACCGGGTGTGCTACACTGTTGCGTGCGCCGGGTGTACTACACTGTTGCGTGCGCCGGGTGTGCTGCAATGTTGCGTGCGCCGGGTGTGCTGCAATGTTGCGTGCGCCGGGTGTGCTGCACTGTTGCGTGCGCCGGGTGTACTACACTGTTGTGTGCGCCGGGTGTGCTGCACTGTTGCGTGCGCCGGGTGTGCTACACTGTTGCGTGCGTCGGGTGTGCTACACTGTTGCGTGCGTCGGGTGTACTACACTGTTGCGTGCGCCGGGTGTGCTACACTGTTGCGTGCGTCGGGTGTGCTGCAATGTTGGGTGCGCCGGGTGTGCTACACTGTTGCGTGCGCCGGGTGTGCTACACTGTTGCGTGCGCCGGGTGTGCTGCACTGTTGCGTGCGCCGGGTGTGCTGCAATGTTGCGTGCGCCGGGTGTGCTGCAATGTTGCGTGCGCCGGGTGTGCTGCACTGTTGCGTGCGCAGGGTGTGCTACACTGTTGCGTGCGCCGGGTGTGCTGCACTTTGCGTGCACCGGGTGTGCTACACTGTTGCGTGCGCCGGGTGTACTACACTGTTGCGTGCGCCGGGTGTGCTGCAATGTTGCGTGCGCCGGGTGTGCTGCAATGTTGCGTGCGCCGGGTGTGCTGCACTGTTGCGTGCGCCGGGTGTACTACACTGTTGTGTGCGCCGGGTGTGCTGCACTGTTGCGTGCGCCGGGTGTGCTGCACTGTTGCGTGCGTCGGGTGTGCTACACTTTATTCGAAGTTCATCACACAGCCACTGTCATGCCCTCTCGAGCAGTGAACTGACAGTTCAGAGCATAGCAGTTCAGGGTCTCCACTGTTGTATTTATTGTTCAGTTGAAACCACCATAAAGAAGAGACCCCGCTTCCCAAGCCAAGGTGACGTCACACCTGTCTGCCTGGCTAAGAAGGCAGTCCATCGCTAACTCTGGTAGAAACCACTTATTGCTTTTAGTGGTTTTTGCTTGTCTTGTCATTATACTGCTAACTTAATATCTTAACCTTGTAAATATTGTAAATAAGTGATGAAGGAATATATGGACATAGAAATCTGTCTCATTGTGTTGCCTTGCCCTGTTGATCACTATATATTGTTGACCTTATTTACATTCAGGTGCTACAGCCCTTAATCGCTACCTGTGTTCGTAAAGCATTCATTGTATAAAGGAAAATGAGATAAGAGGAAATGTAGGTTTTGCAGGGAAATTAGTCTGCTGAGTGTTCGGGAAGTAGAAGATACTTATTGGAAAGATAAAGCATTCTTAGAGAACAAAGGACTGGATTAAGAAAGTGAAGAGAAGGTGTGGGTGTGCTTAGATTGAAGTATGTAACTAAACACTGTCTAGAGATAAGATGATACCTACCTGTCGCATGTATTGGTTTGGAAAAGGTATATGAAAGAGGTAGCTCGGGGAGGGTTGTGGCTAGTTTTGCTTGCTGGGTAAAGTCTATGCTACTTATCCATTCTACTAACCTATAGAAATAAATGGTATAAAATACCCACACAATGGAAAGGTAAACACATAAGCAGTATAATGTGATCCTTTATTGACAACTTTTCGCCCACACAGTGGTCTTTATCGAGTCACAAACAGCAGCTCGATAAAGCCCACTGCGTGGGCGAAACGTTGTCAATAAAGGATCACATTATACTGCTTATGTGTTTATCTTTCTTTCTACTAACCTACAATCGACTGGACAGTGGTCTAGGACTCACCTAAACGTCATCCTAACGTTCCAATTATATAATTTTTTTAAGTCTGTATAAGTTTGTTATCACCACTTACTCGCCCATCTTATTATTTTTAACAAATTACATATGCTCTCATATCTCTGTGGTTTATCTTTGTATTTTGTTTCCATAAATGCCCTCTTATTTTAATTCCTCTCATATTATCTATGTCTCTCTCTCTTCCACCGTATCAGTAGCACTTGAGATCTGTATCTTACGTCGTGAATGTATCTCCCCCGATGTTCTGATCTCCCTCACAATTGTCCCTCACCTCCAGGAATAACGTAGCTCCAAATTCCAGATCTTTCATGAGTTCCTGAACGTGCCTAGTCAGGTGTGTACTCTAGCTGCACCACATGACTGTGTGTACTCTAGCTTCACCACATGCCCTAAGGTCACAGGTACACTACCGTGCTCCCAGGTCTCAATACACTATCATGCTCCCAGGATACAGGTACACTAACATGCTCCCAGGTCACAGTACACTACCATACTCCCAAGTGCACTACCATGCTCTCAGGTCACAGGTACACTAACATGCTCCCAGGTCACAGTACACTACCATACTCCCAGGTCACAGGTACACCACTATGCTCCAAGGTCACAGGTACACTACCATACTCCCAGGTCATAGTACACTACCGTGCTCCTAGATCACAGGTGGAACATTACCATGCTCCCTGATCACAGTACACTACCATACTCCCAGGTCACAGGTATACTAACATGCTTCCAGGTCACAGTACACTATCATACTCCCGGATCATAGGTATACTAACATGCTACCAGGTCACAGTACACTACCGTACTCACAGGTCACAGGTACGCTACCATACTCTCAGGTCACAAGTACATTACCATGCTCCCAGGTCACAGGTACACTACCATGCTCCCAGGTCACAAGTACACTACCATGCTCCCACGTCACAGTACACTACAATTCTCCAAGGTCACAGTATACTACCATGCTCCCTGGTCACAGTACACTACAATTCTCCAAGATCACAGTACACTACCATGCTCCCTGGTCACAGTACACTACCGTACTCAGAGATCACAGGTGGTACACTAACATACTCCCAGTTCACAGGTACACTAACATGCTTCCAGGTCTCAGTACACTGTCATTCTCCCAGGTCATATTTACTAGAAAACGTTTCGGTCCTGGAACCTAGATCACTTCTAACATACAGATTGTTGTTGTATGTTCGCCGGTACATCCGGTCCGGGTCTTCTCCAAATGGTGACCCGGCATCTTTCAACAGAGGTTGAAAGACATTATATATAGGTGGAGAGTGAGGTGTGAGTGACGCATGGTGACCTGAGTGAGGTGTGAGTGACGCATGGTGACCTGAGTGAGGTGTGAGTGACGCATGGTGACCTGAGTGAGGTGTGAGTGACGCATGGTGACCTGAGTGAGGTGTGAGTGACGCATGGTGACCTGAGTGAGGTGTGAGTGACGCATTGTGACCTGAGTGAGGTGTGAGTGACGCATGGTGACCTGAAGAATGCCATGTTGGGATGAGGACGGGTAGACGATGAGATCATGTGACTCCTGTGTTGTTAGGTCACAGGTACGCTACCATACTCCCAGGTCACAGGTGCATTACCATGCTCCCAGGTTACAGGTACACTACCATGCTCCCAGGTCACAGATACACTACCTTTCCCATGGAATGTAACAGAACTAGTTTTTAAAGATCATCCATAGCAAGACCTCTTACATCAAGGTCATTTGGTCGGAACTCTTACATCAAGGTCACTTGGTCAGACTTCTTACATCAAGGTCACTTGGTCAGAACTCTTACATCAAGGTCACTTGACCAGAACTCTTATATAGTCATAACTCCTTCATCAGGATCCCTTACTCTCCTACCTCAAGTTCAGTTGGTCAGAACTCTAACAGGGTCAAAAGGTCAGAGCTCCTACAACAAGTTCACTTTATAGTAATTAGTACATCAAGATCATTTGGTCAGAACTGTTACATAAGAACATAAGAAAGAAGGAACACTGCAGCAGGCCTAGTCAGGTCAGGTCACATCCAATTAAGGAGCACGGCATCAAACCTATTACCACAAGCTAGTCAGGTCCAACTCACACCCACCCACACCCACTCATGTATTTATCTAACCTATTTTTAAAACTACACACCGTCTTAGCCCCTATGATGGTACTCGGGAGTTTGTTCCACTCATCCACAACTCTATTACCAAACCAGTGCTTTCCTATATTCTTCCTGAATCTGATTTTTTTCAAACTTAAAACCATTGCTACGAGTCCTGTCTTGGGTAGATATTTTTAGCACGCTATTTACATCCCCTTTATTTATTCCTGTTTTCCATTTATAGATTTGTCTATAATAAACTGCATCTGCCACTTCTCCGACCACTGCATCAGTCTATTCAAATCTTCCTTGAGTTCTCTAATGTTCTCATTAAAATGAATTAGGCAACTTATTTTGGTGTCATCAGCAAACTTGCTTAAGTCGCTATTTATTTCCTCATCAGTGTTGTGATGTGCCCCCACTCTGATTCCTCCCCATTGATGCAAACTCTCTGCTGCCTATCTGTCAACAATGCCTCTATTTCTCCTCCTTTTCCGTGTGCCTTAATTTTCCTCAATAGCCTCTGATGTGGAACTCTATCAAAAGCCTTACTGAAGTCCATATACACAATATCATATTCATTACCATGATCTACCTCCTCAAATACCTTGGAGAAAAAAGTTACTAAATTCGTAAGACAGGAACGCCCCTTTGTAAAACCGTGCTGAGATTTATTAATCAATTTATGCCTTTCAAGATGGCTACGAATTGCCTCGGCAATTATTGATCCCATAAATTTTCCCACTATGGAGGTAAGGCTTATTGGTCTATAGTTCGAAGCTAAGGACCTGTCTCCTGCTTTCTAAATAGATATCATATGTGCCATTTTCCACTTATCTGGCACTATGCCAGTTTGTAGTGATGTGTTGAAAAGACTAGCCAAAGGTTTGCAGAGCTCCTCTTTACATTCTTTTAAAACCCTTGCACACAGTTCATCAGGGCCTGGGGATTTGTTCGGTATTAATTTCTTTATTTTGTCTGAGGACCATGTCACTAGTTACCCTAAAAGTGCATAGTTTATTATCGTCCTGTTCTAGTATCTTACTGCGTAAAAACTGAGAGGAAATAAGAGTTAAAAATTTCACACATTTCCTTATCACTGTCAGTGATCTGACCTGAGTTAGTTTTGAGTGGGCCACTAATCTTACTTCTAAATACCTGAAAGAAACCTTTTGATTTAGTCTTTTAATCCTTTTCTACTTTAACCATCAAAGTCGCTTTCACAGAAATCTTGCGTAAAGAAAAATAAATCAAGTAGTGCTTGAAAACGACGGAAACGCATTTAGCAATGTTCACTGACGATCCAGTAGCATTAACAAATGGGTTCACCTATAATCGATTTCCGGTTCACTTATAATCGATTTCTGGGGTCATAGCCCCCGCAACCCGGTCTCAGACCACGCCACCTGACTGATAGCCTGGTCGATCAGGCTGTCGGTGCTAGCAGTACCAAGGGAGACTAGCAAACTGCAAGGAATTGGCTATCAGAGAGACCATATTTCGGGGAGAATTTAAAACGTCTTCTACGGGGATACAGCAACAATTCCTATGCACCAATGTGACCTGTCAAGGAAATTTCCTAAATTTGCTTGATAGATCTGCTTGTAACAGATAAGTGAACTGTAGATATAAATCTAGATGTACTCTTGTTGAATATTAAAATGGTAAGCCATACCGATAGATTGGTACTCCTCTTAACACTTTTGGAGTCCAGTTCCTAGGTCTTTTGTGTATCCATATACTCTTGCGCTACCGTCCACAGGATGGATATGAGGGTGTACAATGAACTACCCACTTCGGTGGCAAAATGTAAATCTACAATAACAATACACGAACGTCTTCCTGTAGTTGATTCCAAAGCGGGGAGAGGGGAATGTTGTTGCTCCCGCGGCCTGATTCCAGACTGGGTAATGGTTATAGTACCGGAGAGAAAATAAATCCATTGCCTGTGCAGTCCCTCCTGCAGCGAGTGTCGGAATATCAGAAGTACACGGTGGGTAGCAGCACCCACGGTGCTACTACCCACCGTGGGTAGCAGCACCAATGACCAGTAACGCTGCGTCTCGCTCCAGTTCACATAAAACAAGCGCAGAGCAAAACGTTTAGCGAGACAACGTCTCGCGTGTATATTGGGCGAAACATTGTCTCGATAAAATCTTCGTTCTGCATTTGTGTTCGTTTCAGTGTTAGGGATTTTGTGCACGTCATTCTAACTCTCTCTCTCTCTCTCTCTCTCTCCCTATCCACAGTGACATACTTAAGCCATCCTTTTACGTTGTTTCGTCATATTCCGTTAACCATAGTTAAATGCCGGTTAATTTACGTTGACCTAACCTAACCTAACCAAGAATATTCCATCTTTAATTTAGTTTTTTAGATCGAAAAGAAATCGACTAATTCCAACGCACAAGGTAACACTTTATCTGTCTGACGGCCACGTAACCTTACCCCCCTCCCCCCTTCCCTTTGTTAATGGAGCCGCCGCTCTCAGAAATTGCATCCACTGTTGGTTCAATGACTAAATTTTGTCTGGGATATTCCATATACATCAAAGGGGCGTGAGTTAACGAGGTTGAGAACGGCGGTGTTTATATTATGTAACAGAAGTGAGATGTGGAGCACAACTGATGCTTCGAGGCCCCTGGCAGATATTTTTTAGAAAGAAAAATGACTTTTCCTTGCCAGTGGTCGTTTCCTCCACTGATGTAATCCTGGTATTCCTTCCCCTGATGGGCTTCATCCTGGGCAGAATAATGGAAGAGGATTGTGGTGAGCCTCAACAAGATATCCTCTTAGCGAGTACATTGAGTACATGGCTTGTGTGAGAGTACGTTCTATAAAGTACATGTACGAGAGTACATGGTATGAAGGAGGAGGGGCGACTGTGGGAGAGTACATGGCAAGTCGGCATGGAGTACATATATCAGAGATAGTGAGTACACTGGTGAGAAAGCTGTCTTTCGACGAGGTTTTGAAAAGTAAGTTACATTGTAGCGTCCAGTATGAGAGCTGTAGACATATAAACTCTTACTGAAAGTGACACGAAGACAGAGAGACGGACATAGTTAATGAAAGAAACAACGATAAAGAGAGAAGACTGAGACAGGAGAAAAAACAGAGCAGATAATATTGTACAAAGAGAGAGAGAGAGAGAGAGAGAGAGAGAGAGAGAGAGAGAGAGAGAGAGAGAGAGAGAGAGAGAGAGAGAGAGAGAGAGAGAGAGAGAGAGAGAGAGAGAGAGATTCTCACACGAAAATAATTCCACACATTCATTTCATGGCCAGGATTCATCTGGGCATAAATTAATGAGTGCAGGTATAGTCATATGGGCCCCTCCCCTTCTTCCTCTCTGGCTTCCTTGAAATAAAGTTACAGACTTGATTAAATCAGCTCACGTCAAATTACAATTATTGACATTGATAATTATCGTTAATAAGAATTGCAACTCACTGCAAACAATTTCCAAATGTCTCTGGACTGCTGCTAAAAAAATACATAGGCTTAATCACCTAGATGAAGTCGTCTCCATCGAGTTTTTTTCTTTGAGAGGCTATACACTGACCCCGGCATCTCTGCCACTTCTCGAAGCATTCCTGTACAACCTATGATTCTGCCTCAATCTCCTCCACGTCATTAAAAAAAACTGCCCCCTTGAGTGTCAATTTTATTTTTGAGAGAAGAAAAAAAATCGCGAGGAGCTATATCTGGGAAGTATGGAAGGTAGGGGATGACTACCATGTTAATTTTAGCCCAAAAAAAAAACAACAACTGTTTTTTCTGGTCTTGAGTCAGCAAGCGGAGCACAAATAAATTTTGCTGCCTCATGTTCAATTTTTCAGTCAAAATGCTTCGATACCACCCATCAAAAATTCTGGTGACAATCTTCATGAATAACGTCCTCTCTTTTTTAATGTTGATGTTTGCGTTTGACGCTGATGTACCACAGGAGTGTTTTTATCATCCTCAACTGATGGTCGTCTTCGTTTGAATTTGAATCGAATAAATTATTCAAAAAGCTGTTCGACCCATTGCTTCGTCGCCAAATACTTGCTGAAGCCTTTTTATGAGATTTCACTAGCCATTTTAATGCGCTTGAAACAAAATTTCTCACACACGCTCTTCTATCTTTTAAAGATTTCAGTCTGTAACTCAAAAAAATAGCAACAATGCCCAGTCAACATAACAAAAAACGCCCCTCCAACCTCAACGCATTGGCCGACTGCACTGAAACTCGCCACACTATATATGAATATATATATATATATATATATATATATATATATATATATATATATATATATATATATATATATATATATATATATATATATATATATATATGTCGTGCCGAATAGGTAAAACTTGCGATTTTGGCTTAAATAGCAGCTCTCTTCTTGTCGAATAAGGCAAGCGAAAATTTGTGTATGTAATAATTTCGCAAAAATATATTTAATTGTGTTTGTTTATTATTAAATTATTGTAAACTTATCTAAAATATATTTAGTTGGATTAGGCTAAACTAAATTGAGGTTGTCATAATTAGGTTAGGTAAGTTTTCTAAGGTCCTTATGGTACAAAATTATTAATTTTTGTATTAACATAAATGATAAAAATATATCTTTAAACGTATAAGAGGAAATTTTAGAAAGGATTTAATTTTAAATGAGTTCTTGCTAATTGACTATTTTTACTTATTCGGCACGACATATATATATATATATATATATATATATATATATATATATATATATATATATATATATATATATATATATATATATATTTTATATATATATATATATATATATATATTATTGAATTCGCGAAACAAATGATTTTGAATCATTACCAGAACTGCATCTTAGCCAGGTATCGATCGTGCATTCCCAAATGCATTCCTCTATCCACTTGACAGACTGTAGTATAGTACAAATCCTGTTGTAGACTTAGATGCTGCCTAGAGACATTCAACACCGTTGACACCTACAACAGATCATAATAATAATAAAAATAATAATAATAATAATAAGAAGAAGAAGAAGAACATAAGAACATAAGAAAGGAGGAACACTGCAGCAGGCCTGTTGGCCCATACTAGGCAGGTCCTTCACAATCCATCCCACTAACAGAATATTTGTTCAACCCAATTTTCAATGCTACCCAAGAAATAAGCTTTGACAATTCTACCCACTCATGCGCGAGTCCCACTCAAATCCAACCCCTCTCACTCATGAATTTATCCAACCTAAATTTGAAACTACCCAAGGTCCTAGCTTCAATAACCCTACTAGGCAGACTGTTCCACTCATCAACTACCCTATTTCCAAACCAATACATAAGAACATAAGAACATAAGAAAGGAGGAACACTGCAGCAGGCCTGTTGGCCCATACTAGGCAGGTCCTTCACAATCCGTCCCACTAACAGAATATTTGCTCAACCCAATTTTCAAAGCTACCCAAGAAATAAGCTTTGACAATTCTACCCACTCATGCGCGAGTCCCACTCAAATCCAACCCTCTCACTCATGAATTTATCCAACCTAAATTTGAAACTACCCAAGGTCCTAGCTTCAATAACCCTACTAGGCAGACTGTTCCACTCATCAACTACCCTATTTCCAAACCAATACTTTCCTATATCCTTTCTAAATCTAAACTTATCTAACTTGAATCCATTATTGCGGGTTCTCTCTTGGAGAGATATCCTCAAGACCTTATTTATATCCCCTTTGTTAATACCCATTTTCCACTTGTATACCTCGATCATGTCTCCCCTCATTCTACGTCTTACAAGTGAATGTAATTTTAGGGTCTTCAATCTTTCTTCGTAAGGAAGATTTCTAATGCTATGTATTAATTTAGTCATTCTACGCTGAATGTTTTCTAACGAATTTATGTCCATTCTGTAATATGGAGACCAGAACTGAGCTGCGTAATCTAGGTGAGGCCTTACTAATGATGTATAAAGCTGTAATATAACCTCTGGACTTCTGTTGCTATATCCTTTCTAAATCTAAACTTATCTAACTTGAATCCATTATTGCGGGTTCTCTCTTGGAGAGATATCCTCAAGACCTTATTTATATCCCCTTTGTTAATACCCATTTTCCACTTGTATACCTCGATCATGTCTCCCCTCATTCTACGTCTTACAAGTGAATGTAATTTTAGGGTCTTCAATCTTTCTTCGTAAGGAAGATTTCTAATGCTATGTATTAATTTAGTCATTCTACGCTGAATGTTTTCTAACGAATTTATGTCCATTCTGTAATATGGAGACCAGAACTGAGCTGCGTAATCTAGGTGAGGCCTTACTAATGATGTATAAAGCTGTAATATAACCTCTGGACTTCTGTTGCTAACACTTCTTGATATAAATCCCAGTAATCTATTTGCCTTATTACGTACGCTTAGGCATTTCTGTCTTGGTTTAAGGTTGCTGCTTACCATCACCCCCAAGTCCTTCTCGCAATCTGTATGGCTAAGTTCTACGTTATTTAACTTATAAGTGCTTGGGTTATGGACACTCCCGAGCTTCAGAACCTTGCATTTATCTACATTGAACTGCATCTGCCACTTTTCTGACCACGAATTAAGTTTGTCTAAATCTTCCTGAAGTTCTATGACATCTATGTTTGAATCAATTATCCTACCTATCTTCGTGTCGTCGGCGAATTTGCTCATATCACTAGTAATTCCCTCATCAAGGTCATTGATATATATTATAAATAACAATGGGCCTAAGACTGATCCCTGTGGAACACCACTTGTTACAAGTCCCCATTCGGATTTAACCCCATTTATGCACACTCTCTGCTTCCTATTGGTGAGCCATGACTCGATCCATGACAGCACTTTTCCCCCAATGCCATGAGCTGCCACTTTCTTTAACAGTCTCTGGTGCGGTACTCTATCAAAAGCCTTACTAAAGTCTAAATAAACAATATCGAATTCTTTATCGTGATCAACAGCCTCAAAAGCTTTACTGAAGAAGGTTAATAAATTAGATAGGCAGGAACGGCCCCTCGTGAATCCATGCTGGGTATCATTAATCAAATTATGGTTATCTAGATGGCTTCTAATAATATCAGCTATAATTGACTCTAGTAATTTGCCTACAATTGAGGTCAGGCTTATTACCAATAATAATAATAATAATAATAATAATAATAATTATAATTATAATAATATCTTCTGCAAGTACATGTACAAAGTATATAGGCCTAGCTAACATCAATGACATACTACTGTATAGAAAGCCCTTTGTTATACCTGGAGAGGGTTTCGGGGATCAACGCCCCCGCGGCCCGGTTTGTGTGACCAGGCCTCCTCGTGGATCAGGGCCTGATCAACCAGGCTTTTACTGTTGGCCGCACGCAACCCGAAGTACGAACCACAACCCGGCTGGTCAGATACTGACTTTAGGTGCCTGTCCAGCGCCTTCTTGAAGACAGCCAGGGGTCTATTGGTAATCCCTCTTAAGTATGCTGGGAGGCATTTGAACAGTCTTGGGCCCCTGACACTTATTGTGTTGTCTCTTAGCGTAATCGTAGAGCCCCTGCTTTTCATTGGGGGGGGGATGTTGCATCTCCTGCCAGGTGTTTTGCTTTTGTAGGGAGTGATTTTCGTATGCAAATTTGGGACTAGTCCCTCTAGGATTTTCCAAGTGTATATTATCATGCATCTTTCTCGCCTGCATTCCAGGGAATACTAATCAAGGGACTTCAACCGTTCTCAGTAGTTTAGATGTTTTATCGTATTTATGTGTGCCGTGAAAGTTCTCTGTACATTCTCTAAGTCTAAGTCTAAGTCTTCCAGTGGGCAGTGGAGAACAACATGACGTTCAATAGTGATAAGTTTCAGCTGCTTAGATATGGAAAAAATGAAGAACACTATATACAAAAAAATGAAGGAACACTATATACAAAACGCAAGAGGGTCACCACATAGAACGAAAGGAACACGTAAAGGACTTGGGAATAATTATGTCTGCTGATCTGTCTTTTAAAGACCATAACAAGACAAAGATCACAACAGCCAGGAAGATGACGGGGTGGGTACTGAGAACTTTCAAAACAAGGGAAATTATGCCGATGGTGACACTCTTCAAATCGCTAGTGCTCCCTCACTTAGAATACTGATCTGTGCTGACGGCCTCGTTCAGGGCAGGAGAAATATCAGAGCTGGAACAAATTCAGAGATCGTTTACGGCTCACATTGAGCCATTGAAACATCTAAATTATTGGGAACGCCTTCAAGTCTTGAACATGTACTCATTGGAGCGGAGGAGAGAGAGATACATGATAATATATACCTGGAAAGTACTCGAGGGCCTGGTCCTAAATCTGCACACTGCCATAACAACATACTGGAGTGAGAGATATGGGAGGAAGTGTAAAATAAACCCAGTGAGGAGCAGGGGTGCGGTGGGGACAATACGGGAGCACTGTATTAACATCCGGGGTCCCAGACTATTCAACATCTTACCAGAAGATATCAGAAACACGGCTGGAACCAGTGTAGAAACCTTCAAGAGGAAACTGGACAAGTATCTTCACCACGTGCCAGATCAACCAGGCTGTGATGGATATGTGGGGCAGCGGGCCTCCAGCAGCAACAGCCTGGTTGACCAGGCAAGCACCAGACGAGCCTGGCCCATGGCCGGGCTCAGAGAGTAGATAAACTCTCGAAACTCTTCAAAGGTATATCAAGTTCACTTGCCTTGAAAGGAGCCGTTAGTGTACAGCAATATTCCGGCATAGAGAGAACAAGCGATTTGAAGAGAACCATCATGGGCTTGGCATCCCTAGTTTTGAAGGTTCTCATTATCCTTCCTGTCATTTTTATAGCAAATGTGTTAGATACATTATTGTGATCTTTGAAAGTGAGATCCTCTGACATTATCACTCCCAGGTCCTTTACATTAGTTTTTCGCTCTATTGTGTTGTTGAAATTTGTTTTATACTCCGATAAGGTTTTAATTTCCTCGAGTTTTCCATATCGGAATAATTGAAATGTCTCTTCATTGAACTTATGTTGTTTTTGCGGCCCATTTAAAGATTTGGTTGATGTCTGCTTGGAAACTTTCAGTGTCTTCGATGGATGACACCATCATGCAGATTCGGGTGCCATCTGCAAAGGAAGACACTGTGCTGTGGCTTACATCTCTGTCTATGTCAGATATGAGGATAAGGAACAAGATGGAGGCTTTTCACTGTAGCTGCCTCAGACTTTACTCTGTTTACTATTACTCTTTGTGTTCTATTTGTTAGGAAGTTATAGATCCATCTACCAACTTTTTCTGTTATTCCTTTATCACGCATTTTGTGCGCTATTATACCATGGTCACGCCTGTCGAAGGCTTTGGCAAAGTCTGTGTATACTACATTTGCATTTTGTTTGTCCAGCAGTGCATCTAAGACATTGTCACAGTGGTCCAGTAGTTGGGACAGGCAGGAGAGGCCTGCTCTAAACCCAAGTTGCCCTGGGTAGTGTAACTGATGGGTATCTAGGTGAGCGGCGATCTTGCTTCTTATAGCCCTTTCAAAGATTTTTATGATGTGGGACGTTAGTGTTGTCGGTTTGTAATTATTTGCAATTGCTTTACTGCCACCTTTGTGGAGGGAGCTGTCTGTTGTTTTTAGTGACTGTGGGATGACCTGTGTCCAGAGCATTTCAGACAAATTAGGTCAATTTTGTCCCCAGGATTCGACCCACACCAGTCGACTAAGACCCAGGTACCTATTTTACTAATAGGTGAACATGGACAGTAGGTGTCTTAAGGAAGCACGTTCTGATGTTTCCACCCGTACTGGAGATTAACCCACGGACCTCAGTTTGTAAGCTGAGTGAGCTAGCAATCAAGCTACGAGACACCTTGATGGCTGGAGGTAGACGGCTTCAGAGGATGAAACCTCTTTTGAAATCAGTGCTGAATGACTTGGTGGAAACTGTCTGGACCCAGAGGTTGGGGAACCGGGGTAAATTACCCCAAATGGGGTAAAAATGAAAATCTCGGGGGTAATGAAGGCTCAATAAACATATAAATATAATTGTACAAAAATTTATTATTTAATAAGCGAAGCAAATTATATTCCTTTATAATGCATAATACATACTTTTCAGCTTGTATGACTGTATTCTCCATACAAATGGATTCAGTAAACTATTTTTAATTTGAAAGTTCCTTGTTTTCCGGATTCTGTGGACTCTCAGGTCTAGCGAGGAATTTCCCTGTGCACAAATTTGTTTTGGGGTGATACCCAAAACAGTTCGCCGACCTCTGGTCTAGACATACTTCCCTTCATTCCACATTCAGGTGGCTAGGCTGGCGCCTAATGTCACAGAGAAGAGAGACAGGAAGGACGCTAGATAATTTGTTTACAAAAAATGCCCACAAGAGTATAATTTACAGCCAACTGAAAACGGACTACGTAATAATGTGAAGCTGAAATGATAAACTTTTATAGCCAAATGAAAACAATTAACTTGTAAAGTAACGGAAAATGATTAAGGTGTAATGCTAACAGAAAATGCATTGGGTCATTGTGTAAAACCAACAGAAAACGGAAAACGTGTGAAGGCAACCAAAAGTGTCAAATCAACAGAAAACAGTAAACGTTTATAGCCAACAGAAAATGAACAGTAGGTGGAATGACCAGGCGGTAGATTTGTGACAGGCGACCACCAAACAACCAGCCCTTCCCCCTCCCTCTTTCCCTCCTTTTGTCTTTCAAACCCTCCCTCCTTCTGTCCCTTTCTCTCTCCCTCCCTTCTTCCCTCTCCCTTGTAACATATCGACTTTTTGGGAGGGGGTAGACCGGCTGGTTAATCCTCCCCTTTTACAAGGGCCTTTTGTCCGGCCATCGTGTCAGGCTACGGATGCCCAAGAGGGTATGGGTCCGGCTAGACCATAAATGTATTATATCTGTCGTCGATGACCGCTGCGGACGCCTGGTTGACCTCCCACCTCACACTTCCATCCCTACCTCCCTCCCTCACTCCATCTCTATCAACATACCTGCCTGCCTGTCTCCCTCCCTCCCACCACCCCTTCCTTTATTGGTATTGGTGGCGAGAGAGAAAAAAACTGGTAGAAGTGTTAGGCTAGAGTATATAGTCCAGCGATTTCGATTTTTATCTAGATGACAAAGAGAAAGAGAGAGAGAGAGACGAAGTTGATATCCTTGAAGTGATATTTGACTCCAAACTGACCATGAAGAACCACGTTGAAAATCTTGCAAACAAGGAGGCAAGGAAGCTTACAGCATTTCCACGTATCTCACATCTGCTGGACAGTAGGGGTTGCAAGATACTGTACAAGACACAAGTACAATCACACCTTGATTATATTCTACTATCTTAGAGTGCCTGTTCCCCAACTCATCTGCGATTCTTTGATAGAGTTGAGAACAGAGCAAGACGTCTCATCTCTCGCCTGGACCATCCTGGATAGATCTGTCATTTCAGCACAAAGCCTTCAACACAGGAGGGATGTAGGCGACCTTACTGTTATGTACGGTTAGGCAAGTGAAGAATTCCCTGTATTAAGATCCCAAGATGTTGCTGTGTCTGACAGGAATGTAGATGAATGGTTCAGATACCCAGAACTTGGGTATCTTTAATGAGGAAACGTTTCGCCACACAGTGGCTTCATCAGTCCATACAAAGGAGAATGGTGAAGAACAGGAGGAGTTTGAGGTAATCAGTCCCTCAACCTTGGGTCGATGTAATCAGTCCATCAATCTTGAAAAGAATACAACATATGTGCGAAGAAGTGGACTGATGAAGCCACTGTGTGGCGAAACGTTTCCTCAATAAAGATACCCAAGTGTTGCACATGTGTCTAATTTATCAACTTGTCGGTTCTCTGAACCATTCATCTACATCCTGTCAGACACAACAACATCTTGGGATCTTAATACAGATTGTCAATAAAGTTAGGAATCTTAATCTAACCTTGTAAAACCCTGTGTAAAAGAGAGAGAGAGAGAGAGAGAGAGAGAGAGAGAGAGAGAGAGAGAGAGAGAGAGAGAGAGAGAGAGAGAGAGAGAGAGAAACAGAGAGAGATTAAGACAAACAACAGGGAGAGAGAACACAAGAGAAGGGGAGCCATTCCATCACCCTTTGTCCTCTCCCTACACACGCAGTGTGTGTTGGCCTCCTACGTATACCACCTCCCATTTCTCATTCCCTTCAACCTCTTCCCTCCATTTCCCTCCCATCCCTTCATCCCTTTCATCTCTTCAACTACCTGGATTCCTAACAATTGCACAACCTAGGGCAGTATGGGTTTAGAGCAGGTCGCTAGTGCCTCTCGCAACAACTAGACCACCATGACGGTCTTCAATGCACTGGAGGACAAACAGAATGCAGATGTAGTTGAAACTGACATTGCAAAAGCCTTTGACATGTGTGATCATGGCATAAAAGCGCACAAAATGCGTCCTAAAGGAATAACTGGAAAAGTAGACAGATGACTCTGCCTACTAGTTAAAACAACACCAAGAGTAATAGTAAACAGAGTTAAGTCGGAGGCTGCCACGTTGAATAGCTCTCCCTCCGCAAGGTACAGTACTCGCCCCCATCCTCTTTTACATCCTCATATCGGACATAGACTGAGATGTAAACCATAACACAGTCTTCCTTTCCAGACTATACTAGAATTTGAATGAATGTCATCTATTGAAAACACTGTAAATCTCCAAGCAGATATAAATCAGGTCTATAAAACCCACCTTCATGGATTTATAGAGCCCACCTTCACGAGTTTAGAGAACCCACCTTCACTAGTTTATAGAACCCACCTTCACGGGTTTATTGAACTCACCTTCACTGGTTTATTGAACCCACTTTCACTGGTTTATTAAACCCTCTTTCACTGGTTTATTGAACCCTCTTTCACTGGTTTATTGAACCCACTTTCACTGGTTTATTGAACCCACTTTCACTGGTTTATTGAACCCACTTTCACTGGTTTATTGAACCCACTTTCACTGGTTTATTGAACCCACTTTCACTGGTTTATTGAACCCACTTTCACTGGTTTATTGAACCCACCTTCATTGGTTTAACTAAATTTTAACTAAATTTTCTTTATCTATTTTATATAAAAAAAACTGGACACCATTAGTTACTAAAAAGTTTTTAAAACTATTATAATTACGTCTCACTACTGTTAATTATGTCTCACTATTTCACTGTTATGTTTCACTGCTTCACTGTTAATTATGTCTCACTATTTCACTGTTAATTATGTCTCACTACTTCATTGCTAATTATGTCTCACTACTTCATTGCTAATTATGTCTCACTATTATGTCTCACTAGTTATGCCTCACTATTTCACTGTTAATTATGTCTCACTACTTCATTACTAATTATGTCTCACTACTTCATTGTTAATTATATCTCACTACACTGTTAATTATGTCTCACTACACTGTTAATTATGTCTCACTACTTCATTAATTATATCTCACTTTTTCACTGTTAATTATGTCTCACTTCACTGGTAATTAAAGAAGCTAAGATATTAATATTTGGGAATTTTTTGTAATACAGAGAAAGTAGTCGTTTTAGGCGATATTTCGAGCGTGGACTAAAGGTGCGTCAAGAGTGTTAATTCCCACTAGTGTGCGTGTTACCGCAGGTAAAACTATCGCAAACATGGTAGATAATTCCGACGTGAGGTAACTATTGTGGAATCGTTTTACCCACCAGGTAACGAAGCCTCTGACTGGGTGAAACTTATTCTGTAATAAAATTACTCGACTTTGCCCAAGGATCTTTTATACAGAGGTAAAACTGCTGACAACGCTGTTGTATATTTAGCAACAAACTCTCAGCGCTCTAGAAACTTACAGGGACAAATAAATTAGTGGGATTTACGAAGGAATTTCTCCCCAGGTAACATTTAAAGAGTCGTTTTGAAAGCAACGAAGAGTTTGCAGAGATGCCTTAATTACAAGATTAGATTTGGCTGTCGTAGTGGCTAGTTTACTGTGCACCTCATATCCTTCCTGTGGGCGGTAGCGCAAGAGTATACGGATACACAAAGGGCCTAAGAAGTTTTGTGCGTCCATATGCTGTAATTACAAGGCTTGTAGCCCAGCTGATGTGCAGTTCTCGTTAGTCAAGGAAGTAACAAGCGAGGCTAGTAAAGAAAATGCACGTTGGAGCACTTGCTTTTATTCAGGACAACGTTTCGCGATGTATACAGCTCTATTGATTAAAAAAAAAGAAAGCTCTACCCAGCGCGTGATATTGTTGCCATTGAAAGCTTGTCCATTTTACTCAACCTATTTCAGCGGTTAGGGATCATTGTCAACTATCCTTATTTTCTCTGAAAAGCGCTGCATACTTTGCATTTGGTATATTCATCATCTGTGTATCTGCCAAACTGCCAGAGGTATATTTGTAACCAAGCCTAAGCCTGGCTACTACACCATCAGTCAGTTTGTTCACATTGCAAGTTGCTCCATAAGCGTATTTATCTACATTCATTTTATTATAGTGGATGATAGATCTACTCAGGCTTTTAACTGCATTCCTATAACATCCGGTTTCGTTATTTACTTCTCTCCTAATATTATTCCTAATGCTAGACACAGACATGTCAAAGTAATATTCTGCATTTGCCTTCAGGGGGCTTCTTTTGGCCAATGTATCAACTTTACCATGAAGGAGCAATTTGTGATGGAATTCATAACAATTGTACATTAATTCCCATTTCTGGAATTTTTGAGAATCTGTATCTGGCTTCTGCAGTGAGCATGTGAGTCAAGAGCCTTCAGTGATGACATAGAATCAGCAATAACCATAGAGTCAAGCTTAATAAGTTAATTTAACGCCATTAGGATGTCAAACAATTCGGTTTGTAGTGTAGACGCCCAATTGTTAATTCTTATGCCTAACTTAACATAGAGCAACAAGAGCAGATGCAGTTCTGCCAGTAAACCTCTGCTCAGATCCATCAGTGTATATAACGTGGCATAAATTACTGCTAGCAGTTAAGCGAGAAATTTCTTCTTGAGCAATTGCCTTTGCAATTCATTTAAGGTGATGAAGTTCTTGGGAGGGGCTTGCAGGTATGTGATATTAAACGAACATAAATTCCATGGAGGGGTGAAATGCTCTCGTTGTCTGCAGTATAAAGTTCGTTCAAGTTACAAAACTTAATATAATTGCATGTTTTCCCAACCCATTTAGATACATATGTGTATTTACTTCCAGACATTTAGTAAGATTTGTAGTAACACTGTCTGGTTCATTTCTTAAGATTTTAATACTAAATGCTTAAGACAGCTCCTTCCTCATATTAAGAACTTTAGTAGATTTAGGACAGCCAAGAATAACTGAGGTCTTCATTTTGCATTAGCTCTAAGGGCCGGAGAGAATTTTCCACAGTTTCCATTGCTAATAATAATATGGAAGCAGCGTAACCAATTAAATATCTAATATAGGCTATGTACATCATCCTTACTCTTCACACATTAGCACCATAGTTGGGGTTGTAGCCAGCAACATTAGCACCATAGTTGGGGTTGTAGCCAGCAACATTAGCACCATAGTTGGGGTTGTAGCCAGCAACATTAGCACCATAGTTGGGGTTGTAACCAGCAGCAACTTTGAGAGCATTTAATCTTGTATTTCTTGTTTAGTTGTTTTATGATAAATTTATTGAAGGTCGTGTCTACACCATGATATCTGTAAGATTTAGCGTAGCTGACGTTTTTACCCTGCAACAGAAGGGTGGGGGGACGTCGTTTGCTTGTCAATATTTTAATTTTAGCAGAAGATATGTCGAGGCCTAGTGGAAATATAATGATCCATGCAACAGGGCATAGGAAGATGAGTACCATTCGTAACGAGGCAGACTTGTGACGACTCAATAAGGGAGACTAATTTTAGTCTCCCCCACTTTTTTTCTTCACCTTCTCTTCCTCTCTGCTTCTGTCTTTCCTTTTTGTTTCCATCTATTTCCTCACTCTTGCTCTCCTCTTTTCCTCTTATTTACAAGGTAAGAGCTACCTCATCTCATTTGAAATATTTACCTACTATTACCTTCATTATCTTTTTATTGTTATGAAACATATGAATAGTGAACGAGATGACGTTGGAGCCAGATGTGGGCCAGAGAATGTTGCTGTGCTGCTATACTCTCTCTCCCTCCCTCCCTCTCTCTCTCTCTCTCTCTCTCTCTCTCTCTCTCTCTCCTCTCTCTCTCTCTCCCCCTCTCTCTCTCTCTCTCTCTCTCTCTCTCTCCTCTCTCTCTCTCTCTCTCCTCTCTCTCTCTCTCTCTCTCTCCTCTCTCTCTCTCTCTCTCCCTTCTCTTCCCTCTCCTCTTTTCTCTTCTCTCTCTCCCCTCCCTCTTCTCTCTCTCTCTCCTCTCTCTCTCCTCTCTCTTCTCTCTTCTCTCTCTCTCTCTCTCCTCTCTCTCTCTCTCTTCTCTCTCTTTCTCTCTCTCTCTCTCCTCCTCCCTCCTCCTCTCTCTCTCTCTCTCTCTCTCTCTCTCTCTCTCCTCCTCTCCCTCCTCTCTCTCTCTCTCTCCCCTCTCTCTCTCCCTCTCTCTCCCTCCCTTTTCTCTCCTCTCTCTCTCTCTCTCTCTCTCTCTCTCTCTCTTTTCTCTCTCTCTCTCTCTCTCTCTCTCTCTCTCTCTCTCTCTCTTTCTCTCTCTCTTTCTCGCCCTTACGTTTAAGAATTCTGGAGGGTTAGGCACCGGAGAGAACAATTTAAGAGATTTCCCAGCTACCCAATTGTTTTAGTGGATAGTTTGTGCTCAGGAAACGTTTCCACACATTCTCAAGACTGGCGTTTTCTCCTGCCTTAAGCACGGCTGTTAGTGTACAAAAATAATTATTAAATATGTATTTATTCTTTTTTTCAATAATGAAGGAGACGAAAACTGACTTCGTTGAACATCACAATATTTTTTGGAGAGGAACTTATTCGAGGTTTGATGTACAGTACATCAAGACAAATTTTCCCTCTTGTCCCCATTGTCCTCATTTTTGTGTTGGCTACGAAGGTTGAAACAATGCTATAAGTTACATAGTTTTATTAGGTTAAATACAACTACCTTCCAACAGTGCCAGCTCACCTGCGGGCGCCTAGCCTAGTTGACCAGGTAGTCAAGGACACCTGGTCTCAGGCCAGGCTACGAGGGTAGAAAAATTCTCGAAACCGGCAACAGGTATGTCACAGAGGGATATTTGGGGTAATTATTAAGTCTTAATTAAGAGAGCATCGCACTATGGCGGCCTCTGATTTAACTTTCATGACTATTGCTCTTTGAGTCAGGTCTGTCATCAAGCTGTCGATACACCCTCCACCTCTTTTATTTATTGCTTTTGCAGGCGCATGTATGCACCTACACTAGGTTCAAACTTGTCTAAGCGCTATGTACAACTCTCAGTACGTAGGTATTTTGGTTTTGATGGGCTTTTGTTGTTAGAGAGGTTAATAACCTGGTGGATTGGTAATTGCGTAAATATAGCCAGACTGAATGCGTGTTATTTCGAAGTCCCTCTCCCTCTGCCCTCTCTTCACTGTCCCTTTAACCCTCACTTGCCCATACCTACGCCTCTCCCCCATTTTTCCTCTCCTTCCTCGGTTCCTCCAGTGCCTCCCCATTTCTCCTCTCTCATAAAAGCTATAATCACTTCGCTCTGGAGACGAGTGTCAATAAGAATTTTAACGCTGAGTCATTGCAGAGATGAAATAGCTGCTATCTAATGCTTAATGACGTTTAATGAGGTCATTTTGACTATGATATCAAGTAATGACTTCTTTAGGTCATCTCTCGTCCGTCTAGTGCCACTCTGCCTCATTATCAGTTTGAGTATGAAACTTCACTCATGGTGTGTGTACTCACCTAGTTGTGGTTGCAGGGGTCGAGTCATAGCTCCTGGCCTCGCCTCTTCACTGGCCGCTACTGGGTCACTCTCCCTGCGCCATAAGCTTTATCATACCTCTTCTTGAAGCTATGAATGGATCCTGCCTCTACTACATCACTTCCCAAGCTATTCCACTTCCCGACCACTCTGTGACTGAAGAAATACTTCCTAACATCCCTGTGATTCATGTGAGTCTTCAACTTCCAACTGTGTTCCCTTGTTGCTGTGTCCCATCTCTGGAACATTCTGTCTCTGTCCACCTTGTCAATTCCTCTCACTATTTTATATGTCGTTATCATGTCCCCCCTATCTCTCCTGTCCTCCAGTGTCGTCAGGTCGATTTCCCTTAACCTCTCCTCGTAGGACATACCCCTTAGCTCCGGGACTAGTCTTGTTTCAAACCTTTGCACTTTCTCTAGCTTCTTCACGTGCTTGGCTAGATGTGGGTTCCAAACTGGTGCTGCATACTCCAGTATGGACCTAACGTACAAAGTGTACAGGGTCCTGAACGATTCCTTATTAAGATGTGTGTGTGTGTGTGTGTGTGTGTGTGTGTGTGTGTGTGTGTGTGTGTGTGTGTGTGTGTGTGTGTGTGTGTGTGTGTGTGTGGTTGTGGGTGGGTGGGTGTGTGTGTGTGGTTGTGGGTGGGTGGGTGGGTGTGTGTGTGTGGTTGTGGGTGGGTGGGTGGGTGTGGGTGGGTGTTGGTGTTGGTGTATGTGTGTTTACCTTGTGGTGTCACGTGACATTGGGTTCCTCTTGCAGGATGACAGCGTGTGCCTGATTGGCCGTGCTCACGCACGGCTTCTGTTACCTGATGCCTGATTGGTTAGGTAGTGTCTCCCCCACCTTCCCTACATTCCTCTCCTTACACTTCCTGTTGTACTGTTTCGCCTCTCTTGATTTCCTCCTGCCTCTCTCCTAATACACATCCTGTAGAGCAAATTTTCTTCTGCTTTCTTACACTCTTTCTACTGCTCTCTCTCTCTCTCTCTCCCTCTTTCTTTACCTTTCTATCTTCCTTACCGCACCTACCTTTCTCATTCACTGATTTTCTCACTTATTCATTTACGCGCTGGAGCGGAGGAGAGGTACATAATACTATATATACGTGTAAATTACTTGATGGCCTGGACCCAGGTCTGCACACTGCCATAGCAACACACTGCCATAGCAACACACTGCCATAGCAACACTGCCATAGCAACACACTGGAGTGTCAGATATGGGAGAATGTGCAGCATAAACCCAGCGAAAGGCTGGGTCGCCGTGGTCACAATAAGAGAACTTTACTATTATAATCATGGAGGAGCGCTAAACCCGTAGGATTATACAGCGCATGTAGGGGGGAAGATGTTCAGGCTCAATTCAGGGAACCGAAGCACAGATCCAATTCCCTAGATCCAGAGCCCCTCACCAGCGTCAAGGAACCTTCCTTGAGGGGATAATAAGGTAACAATGTGTCAAGTTCAGTGGTTCCAGAGTTTTTAACATAAAACTAGAAGATATTCGTAACACTGCTCAAAAAAGTGTAGAAGTCGTCAAGAGAAACTGAACAAGTTCATCCGCCATTCTATAGCGCAAAAAACCAATGTGAAGGACTTAGGAGTGATAATGTCAGAGAATCACAACAGTGTCATTATCACATCTACAAGGAGAATGATTAGATGGATAATGAGAACCTTTAAAATAAGGGATGCCATGCCAGTAATGATCCTCTTATTCTCTCTAGGCTGGATCACTTCTATACACTAATAGCACAATTCAAGGCAGACGAAATTGTAGATCTAGAGAGCGTACAGCGACTCTTAACTACACTTAACAGAACAAACAGTCAAGCACCTTAATTACTAGGAACGTGTGAAGTCCCTTGACCTGTGCTTCCTGGAATGCAGGCGAGAAAGATACATCACAATCCACTCTTGCTAGGCAAAAAACTCGGCAGATTGTGCAACATACCCCTAGTGAAAAGCAGGGGCACCATGAGTACACTAAGGGGAAACACAATAAGTGTCTGGGGCCCAAGACTGTTCAACAGCTTTCCTGGTCAACCAGCCTGTTGCTGGTGGTGGACTGCTGACTCAATATCTATCACAGCCAGGTTAATGTGGCACCTGGTGAACATACTTGTCTAGTTTCCTCTTGAAGATTTCTACAGTTGTCCCAGCAGTGTTTCTGATATCTTCTGCTAAGACATTGAATAGTCTGGGGCCACGGACGTTGATACAAGGTTTCCTTATCGTGCCCACTGCACCCCTCCTTTTCACAGGGTTTATTATGCACTTCTTCCCACATCTCTCACTCGTATGTTGTTATGGCAGTGTGCAGGTTTGGGACCAGACCCTCAAGTACTTTCCACGTATATATTATCATGTATCTCTCTCTCCTCTGCTCCAGTAACTACATATTTAGGACTTAAAGGTGTTTCCTGTTATCTAAATGCTTGATTGATTCTGTGTTAATAATAAACGATCTCTTTATGTGTTCCAGCTCTGATAGTTCTCCTACCCTGAAAGGGGTCGTCGACACTGAGTAATATTCCAAATGAGAGAGCACAATCGATTTGAAAAGTGTCACCATTGGCACTATTTCGTTAGTTTTGAAAGAGCTCATTATCAACCCTATCATCTTCCTGGCTGTCATCTTATTGTGTTCTCTGAAAGAAAGGTCATAAGTGGAACATAAGTGAGATTACCAACAGACCCCTGGCTGTCTTCCAGAGACAGCCCGATTAGCCTGGTTGATCAGGTCCTTTTCCATCGGGAGGACTGGTCGAGAACCGGGACGCGGGGGCGTTGACCTGTGGAACAGCCTCCAGGTAGATTCTAGGTAGGTAGGCAGGTAAGTGCCGGATCAACCAGGCTGTGAGTTAGGACAATGTGGACCAGCAGGCTGTCACCAGCCAAACTTGGTTCAGGGTCGGGCAGCAAGAATTGGAAAGTTCTCCAAACCCATTAAAAATATATCTGTCCCTTGCCTTTCCCTCTCTTTTCCCATTCTCTCACGCCCTTCTTTCATCCCTCGCTTCTCTATTCTCTCTTTCCGCTCGTCCCTCAACTCTCCCTTTTCTTCCTCCCTTTACTCCCTCCTTCCTCCCTAACAAAACTGAAAGTTTTCATGAGGAAAACGAGATGGAAAACAGCCAGGCTGTGGCGGCTGCATAGGCCTGCGGGCCGGTGCACAAACAGGCTGGTTTATCAATCAGTCAGCAGGGAGATTTATCGTCAGGTCGGGCTACGAGAATAGGAAAAAAATCGCGAAACTGATCACAGGTAATCTGTCTTTTTCTCTATTCCTCATCAGAACTCTCACTTTCTCTCTATTATCTCTTCTCTCCTTCTTCCTCAATGCTTTTATCTAGTTCCCCTTTCCTTTTTTTTTTAGCATTTATATTTTTCTCCTCCTCTACTCTTTTCTTCATGTTATTTTTTCTATCTATCTGCCTGCCATCCCAATCTGCCTGAATCCCCTCTCTGCCTGCCTGCCTGCCATCCCTCTCTACCTGCCTGCCTGCCTGCCATCCCTCTCTACCTGCCTGCCTGCCTGCCATCCCTCTCTACCTGCCTGCCTACCATCCCTCTCTACCTGCCTGCCTGCCTTCCCACTCTACCTTCCTGCCTGCCTTCCATCTCTGCCTGCCTGCCTGCCATCCCTCTCTACCTGCCTGCCTGCCTTCCCACTCTACCTTCCTGCCTGCCTTCCATCTCTGCCTGCCTGCCTGCCTGCCTGCCTACCCTCTCTACCTGCCTGCCTGCCTTCCCTCTCTACCTGCCTGCCTGCCTTCCCTCTCTACCTGCCTGCCTTCCCTCTCTGCCTGCCTTCCCGCTCTACTTGCCTGCCTGCCTTCCTTTATACCTGCCTGCCTGCCTTCCTTCTCTACCTGCCTGCCTGCCTTCCCTCTCTGCCTGCCTTCCTTCTCTACCTGCCTGCCTGCCTTCCCTCTTTACCTACCTGACTGCTTTCCCTCTCTACCTGCCTGCCATCCCTCTCTACCTGCCTGCCTGCCTTCCTTCTCTACCTGCCTGCCTGCCTTCCCTCTCTGCCTGCCTTCCTTCTGTGCCTGCCTGCCTGCCTTCCCTCTTTACCTACCTGACTGCTTTCCCTCTCTACCTGCCTGCCTGTCATCCCTCTCTATCTGCATGCCTGCCTTCCCTCTCTACCTGCCTGCCTGCCTTCCCTCTATCTGCCTGCCTGCCTTCCCTCTCTACCTGCCTGCCTGCCTTCCCTCTACCTGCCTGCCTGCCTTCCCTCTCTACCTGCCTACCTGCCTTCCCTCTCTGCCTGACTGCCTGCCTTCCTTCTCTACCTGCCTGCCTGCCTTCCCTCTCTACCTGCCTGCCTGCCTTCCCTCTCTGCCTGCCTGGCTGCCTTCCCTCTCTACCTGACTCCCTGCCTTCCCTCTCTACCTGCCTTCCCTCTCTACCTGCCTTCCCTCTCTACCTGCCTGCCTGCCTTTCCTCTCTGCCCTCCTGCCTGCCTACCCTCTCTACCTGCCTGCCTGCCTTCCCTCTCTACCTGCCTGCCTGCCTTCCCTCTCTTCCTGCCTGCCTGCCTTCCCTTTCTACCTGCCTGCCTGCCTTCCCTCTCTGCCTGCCTTCCCGCTCTACTTGCCTACCTGCCTGAATTCCTTCTCTACCTGCCTGCCTGCCTTCGCTCTCTGCCTGCCTTCCTTCTCTACCTGCCTGCCTGCCTTCCCTCTTTACCTACCTGACTGCTTTCCCTCTCTACCTGCCTGCCTGCCATCCCTCTCTGCCTGCCTGCCTTCCTTCTCTACCTGCTTTACCTGCCTACCTGCCTTCTCTCTGCCTGCCTTCCTTCTTCCTGCCTGCATGCCTTCCCTCTTTACCTCCCTGCTGCTTCCCTCTCCTCTGCCTGCCTGCCTCCTCTCTACCTGCATGCCTGCCTTCCTCTCTATCTGCCTGCCCTGCCTGCCTTCCTCTCTGCTGCCTGCCTGCCATCCCTCTCTCCTGCATGCCTGCCTTCCCTCTCTATCTGCCTGCCTGCCTGCCTTCCTCTCTATCTGCCTGCCTGCCATCCCTCTCTACCTGCCTGCCTGCCTTCCCTCTCTCCTGCCTACCTCCTTCCCTCTCTCTGCCTGCAGCCTGCCTTCCTCTCTACCTGCCTGCCTGCCTTCTCTCTGCCTGCCCGCCTGCCTTCCCTCTCAGCCTGCCTGCCTGCCTACCTTCCCTCTCTACCTGACTGCCTTCCTTCTCTACCTGCCTGCCTGCCTTCCCTCTCTGCTCTGCCTTCCTTCTGTGCCTGCCTGCCTGCCTTCCCTCTTTCCTCCTGCTCTTTCCCTCTACTACCTGCCCTCCTGTCATCCCTCTCTACCTGCTGCCTGCCTTCCCTTCTACCTGCCTGCCTGCCTTCCCTCTCTGCCTGACTGCCTGCCTTCCTTCTCTGCCTGCCTGCCTGCCTTCCCTCTCTGCCTGACCCCCCTGCCTTCCTCTCTCCTGCCTTCCCTCCCCTACGCCTGCCTTCCTCTCTGTCTGCCTACCTTTCCTTTCTCTCTGCTCCTGCCTGCCTTCCCTCTCTCTGCCTGCCTGCCTTCCCTCTCTGCCTGCCTGCCTTCCCTCTCTGCCTGCCTCCTGCCTTCCTCTCTCCTACTGCCCGCCTTTTCTCTCCTGCCTGCCTGCCTTCCTCTCTGCCTGATCCTGCCTTCCCTCTCTACCTGCCTGCCTGCCTTTCCTCTCTGCCCTGCCTGCCTGCCTCCCTCTCTGCCTGCCTGCCTGCCTTCCCTCTCTACTCCTTTCCTGCCCTCCTCTTCCTGCCTGCTTGCCTTCCTCTGCCCGCTTGCCTGCCTGCCTTCCCTTCTGCCTGCATGCCTGCCTTCCCTCTCTGCCTGCCTTGCCGCTCTCTTGCCCGCCTGCCTGTTCCTTCTCTCTCTGCCTGCTTTGCTCTTGCCTGCCTTCCTTCTCTCCTGCATGCCTGCCTTCCCTCTTTCCTACTGCTGCTTTCCCTCTCTCTGCCTGCCTGCCTCCTCTCTCCTGTCTGCCTGCCTGCCTTCCTTCCTCTCTGTCTGCCTGCCTGCCTTCCTTCTGTCCTGCCTGCCTGCCTTCCCTCTTGCCTGCTTCCTGCCTGCCTTCCCTCTCTATCTGTCTGCCTGCCTGCCTCCCTCTCTTGCTGCCTGCCTCCCCTCTGCCTGCCTGCTTCCTCTGCCTTACCCTCTCTGTCTGTCTCCTGCCTGCTGCTTCCCTCTCCTGCCTGCCTGCCTTCCCTCTGCCTGCCTGCTTCCTGCCTCTCTCTCTGCCTACACACACAACTCCTCTACAATCACTTCTCTCTCTGCCCAGACTCATGCAATTAAATCCTCTCAATTAAAACTAGCATCAGTGACAAATATAATTAAAACCTAAAAAGTATTTGAATTTGATACTTGTTTTTGTTCTAACGGACTTAAATGTTTCTGGTTATGCCTGTACAAATAAACTCTCACGACAAAATGATGAATAACCTATAGTTTGAAAGAATTCTGGTCGATATATATACCACCTAAACCCACCAATGATTTCCATGTTCAACAAAAGAAGAAACTATGGAAAAACAATACTGCTCATTTTTTGACCATGTTTGCGGATTTACAAAATAAAATGAATGATATGATTGTCCTAAATTTGACTACAAAATGCGTGATGTATAATTCATAATGCAGTCTCTGCTGTATTATGCGTCTGTAATCACAAGCTGCATGAAACATGACCATTCTTTTGGAATGCCTGCTTGCCTGCTCTCTCTGCCTGCCTGCCTGTTCTCTCTCTCTGCCTGCCTGCCTGCCTTCCCTCTCTAACTGCCTGTCTGCTCTCTCTGCCTGCCTGTCTGACTTAACACTTTGCCTGCCTTCCTGCCTTCCCTCTCTGCCTGCCTGCCTGCCTTCCCTCTAACTGCCTGTCTGCTCTCTCTGCCTGCCTGTCTGACTTAACACTCTGCCTGCCTTCCTGCCTTCCCTCTCTGCTTACCTGCCTGCCTTCCTGCCTTTCCTCTCTGCCTGCCTGCCTGCCTTCCCTCTCTGCCTGCTTGCATGCTCTTTCTCTGCCTGCCTGCCTGCTCTCTCTGTCTGCCTGCCTGCCTGACTTCACACTCTGCCTGCCTTCCTGCCTTCCCTCTCTGCCTGCCTGCCTGCTTGCATGTCTTGCCTACTTACGATTTCTGTCTGTCTGCTTGCCTACCTACCTTCCTTCCTGCTTGTCTGCCTGCCTTCCCTCTCTGCCTGCCTGCCTGTCTTCCCTCTCTGCCTGCCTGCTTGCTTGTCTTACCTACTTACCCTTTCTGTCTGCCTGCCTGCCTTCCCTCTCTGCCTGCCTGCCTGCCTTCCCTCTCTGCCTGCCTGCCTGTCTTCCCTCTCTGCCTGCCTGCCTGCCTGTCTTCCCTCTCTGCCTGCCTGCCTGCATGTATTGCTTACTTACCCTTTCTGTCTGCCTGCTTGCCTGCCTGCCTTCCTTCTCTGCCTGCTTGCCTGCCTGCCTTCCCTCTCTGCCTGCATGCCTGCCTTCCCTCTCTGCCTGTATGCCTGCCTTCCCTCTCTGTCTGCCTGCCTGCCTCCCCTCTCTGCCTGCTTGCCTGCCTGCCTTCCCTCTCTGCCTGCATGCCTGCCTTCCCTCTCTGCCTGTATGCCTGCCTTCCCTCTCTGTCTGCCTGCCTGCCTCCCCTCTCTGCCTGTCTGCCTGCCTGCCTTCCCTCTCTGTCTGCCTGCCTGCCTTCCCTCTCTGTCTGCCTGCCTGCCTTCCCTCTCTGCCTGCTTGCCTGCCTGCCTTCCCTCTCTGTCTGTCTGCCTGCCTGCCTCCCCTCTCTGTCTGCCTGCCTCCCCTCTCTGCCTGCTTGCCTGCCTGCCTTCCCTCTCTGTCTGTCTGCCTGCCTGCCTCCCCTCTCTGCCTGCCTGCCTCCCCTCTCTGCCTGCTTGCCTGCCCTCTCTGCCTTACAACACAACAACTCTACAATCACTCTCTCTCTGGCAGACTCATACAAAATTAAATCCCCTCTTAATTAAAATAGCATCAGTGACAAATATAATTAAAAAAAACTAAAAAAAAAAAGTATTTGAATTTGATACTTGTTTGTTGTTAATAACGGAGCTTAAATGTTTTCTGGTTATCGCAGTACAAATAAACTCACACGACAAAAAATGATGAATAACCTATTAGTTATGTAAAGAATTCTGGTCGATATATATACACACGCTAAACCCACACAATGATTTCATGTTCAACCAAAAAGAAGAAAAAACTATGGAAAAACAATTGCTCATTTTTTGACCATGTTTGGACGGGATTTACAAAAAATAAAATGAATGATATGATTGTCCTAAATTTTAGACTACAATGAATGGCGTGATGTATAATTCATAATGTCAGTCATCTGCTGTATTATGCAGTCTGTAATGCAAACAAAAGCTGCATGGGGTAAACATGTGACCAAATTCTTTTGGAACAAAAAAAAAAAAAAATTAACATTCCATTCGAATGTGGTGGGTGAGGGAAGAGGAAATGCGGATATTTTAACAAAATAAAAGTTAAAATTTATTAGCTAAACAATGTAATTAAGACAATAATAAACAGAATCTGTTAACAAACTGGTATGTATGAGTGTGTGTGTGTGTGTGTGTGTGTGTGTGTGTGTGCACTCACCTAGTTGTGGTTGCAGTGGTGAAGTCATAGCTCCTGGCCCCGCCTCTTCACTGGCCGTTACTGGGTCACTCTCCCTGCGCCATGAGCTTTATCATACCTCTTCTTAAAGCTATGTATGGAGCCTGCCTCCACTACATCGCTTCCCAAACTATTCCACTTCCCGACCACTCTGTGACTGAAGAAATACTTCCTAACATCCCTGTGATTCATCTGAGTCTTCAACTTCCACCTGTGTCCCCTTGTGGCTGTGTCCCATCTCTGGAACATTCTGTCTCTGTCCACTTTGTCAATTCCTCTCAGTATCTTATATGTTGTTATCATGTCCCCCCTATCTCTCCTGTCCTCCAGTGTCGTCAGGTCGATTTCCCTTAACCTCTCCTCGTAGGACATACCCCTTAGCTCCGGGACTAGTCTTGTTGCAAACCTTTGCACTTTCTCGAGCTTCTTCACGTGCTTGGCTAGGTGTGGGTTCCAAACTGGTGCTGGATACTCCAGTATGGGCCTAACGTACACAGTGTACAGGGTCCTGAACGATTCTTTATTAAGATGTCGGAATGCTGTTCTTAGGTTTGCTAGGCGCCCATATGCTGCAGCAGTTATTTGGTTGATGTGCGCCTCAGGAGATGTACCTGGTGTTATACTCACCCCAAGGTCTTTTTCCTTGATTGAGGTTTGCAGTCTCTGGCCCCTAGGCTGTACTCCGTCTGCGGTCTTCTTTGCCCTTCCCCAATCTTCATGACTTTGCACTTTGTGGGGTTGAACTCCAGGAGCCAATTGCTGGACCAGGCTTGCAGCCTGTCCAGATCCCTTTGTAGTTCTGCCTGGTCCTCGTCCGACTGAATTCTTCTCATCAACTTCACATCATCTGCAAACAGGGACACTTCGGAGTCTATTCCTTCCGTCATGAGGTTCACAAATACCAGAAACAGCACTGGTCCCAGGACTGACCCATGTGGAACCCCGCTCGTCACCGGCGCCCACTCTGACACCTCACCACGTACCATGACTCGCTGCTGTCTTCCTGACAGGTATTCCCTGATCCATTGTAGTGCCTTCCCTGTTACCCCTGCCTGGTCCTCCAACTTTTGAACTAATCTCTTGTGTGGAACTGTGTCAAACGCCTTCTTACAGTCCAAGAATATGCAATCTACCCACCCCTCTCTCTCTTGTGTGTGTGTGTGTGAGTGTGTGTACTCACCTAATTGTGGTTGCAGGGGTCGAGACTCAGCTCCTGGCCCCGCCTCTGCGCTGCCCGCTACTGGGTATCTGCTCGCCCTGCTCCATGAGCTTTATCATACCTCGTCTTAAAACTGTGTATGGTTCCTGCCTCCACTATGTCTTTCTCTAGACTATTCCACTTCCTGACTACTCTGTGGCTAACATCCTAACATCCCTTTGACTCATCTGAGTCTTCAGCTTCCAGTTGTGTCCCCTTGTTTCTGTGTTCCCTCTCTGGAACATCCTGTCACTGTCTACCTTGTCGATTCCCTGCAGTATTTTGTATGTCGTTATCATGTCTCCTCTGACCCTTCTTTCCTCCAGTGTTGTTAGTCCTATTTCTCTCAGCCTTTCTTCATAGGACAGACCCCTGAGTTGTGGAACTAACCTTGTCGCAAACCTTTGCACTTTCTCTAGTTTCTTTATGTGCTTGACCAGGTGTGGGTTCCAGACTGGTCCTGCATATTCTAGTATGGGCCTGACGTACACGGTGTACAGTGTCTTAAACGAGTCCTTGTTAAGGTAACGGAACGCTAGTCTTAGGTTTGCTAGTCGCCCATATGCTGCCGCAGTTATCTGGTTGATGTGTGCCTCCGGAGACGTGCTGGCGTTATACTCACCCCAAGGTCTTTCTCCTTTTCGTGTGTGTGTGTGTGTGCGAGTGTGTGTGTGTGTGTGTGCGTGTGAGTTTGTGTGTGTGTGTGTGTACTCACCTAGTTGTGGTTGCAGGGGTCGATTCATAGCTCCTGGCCCTGCCTCTTCACTGATTGCTACTAGGTCCTCTCTCTCCCTGCTCCATGAGCTTTATCAAACCTCGTCTTAAAACTATGTATGGTTCCTGCCTCCACTACGTCACTTTCTAAGCTATTCCACTTCCTGACAACTCTATGACTGAAGAAATACTTCCTAACATCTCTTTGACTCATAGGAGTCTTCAACTTCCAATTGGACCCCTTGTTTCTGTGTCCCCTCTCTGGAACATCTTGTCTCTGTCCACCTTATCTATTCCTCCAGTATTTTATATGTCGTTATCATGT